>QCXZ01000053.1:19228191-19293949 GCA_025024175.1 Rhyzopertha dominica | reverse complement strand
TTGAACCCCGGAGATAAATGTCACAGTAATCGCCCTAAATTCTTAGAAGTCATTTTGTTCGGACGGTGACGGACACGATGACATGCGTCCAAATCTGCCTTCTTAATTTCACAACCCAAGGCGTCCCCTATTTTTTGGCAATATTAACATCTTCTTCTTACAGAACGCCGTTTATTTCGAGATTCTTTTTACGTGAGTACTGTTGCAGTTGTTCATTTCAGCGATCAAACTAGCGTTTTCTCTTTACAATTTCTTAACTCAGACTGAAGACTTCGGTACCCCGTAGGGTTTTACGAAACTCATTAATTTCGGTCTGAAATTCGTCGAGTTTTGCTCCATAAAGGTTTATAGATTGAGACATTGCAGTCTGTTCCTGCTTTATTTCCTTAATCTCTTTTTTCAGAATAATCGCTATTTACATTAAAAGATGGTTGTTATTTGTTTCCAAAGGGTTACAGTTTGAAGGTCCCGCGTTAGTTGAATCTTCAGGAAATAACAGCTCCTCTTCGCAGTTACTGCAGTAGCATTTGAATCCAGAAATTTCAGTAAATTTTGACATCGACAAGAATATTCGTGCATGAAGTGTGGAACATCTTCTTGCACGCTTCGGTGCAAAAAAGGCCCAGTTTTTGTCTGCCTACTGAGGCAAAACACACTCCACATTTAGCAGGCATGGTTGCTTATATGCAAGTGAAGTTCCAAATCCTAGTTTTCTAAGGCAGCTCTCAAAGCAAATACTTCACCGCACAATCACTACTTCATTCTACACTTTTCAATCAAAATTAGAGAAAAAAAGATCCAGTTAACGCTACACAATTCCCAAATTATGCACGAGCGAATTGTAAACGTCTATATAGCACCACTCTCTCTTTCATGTATTCCATGCGCAATGTGGTTTTTGCTCTTGAGAAGTGATTTAACTGAGGCCGTTTGTCTTTCTATAATATAATAATAATAAATTAATAATAATAATCAATAATAATAATAATGGCTTTATGCATCCCACTAATACAATGAAAAAAAGCAAGTTTGAAAAACAAAATAATTACAACTTATTTATAAAAATTAGCAAAAAGAACTAATCACGAGTCAAGTGGCGATGAAATGGGGTGCTTCAGTTGTTACTAAAAAGAAGTAGCGAACTGCTCTTCCACTCAACCGAAATACTTGTTCTAACCATATTAAATTTGAAAGTAGCACAATAGATAAAAACTTGCATTGCTTACCACAACCAGTGCGTTATAGAGTTATGAAAAAAAGGCAAGACACAGCCCCACCAATCCAGACCGGCATGTTAAACATTATTATAGTCATCAAAAACTAGCGCAAGACGTCTTAAAACTAGAAGCAGTGGAGAGATTTCATACATAGTGGAACGGAATTGTACACACGACAAACATTATATGAAAAAGACTTTCGATAATATGTATGTTTATGTCTAGCAACCGAAAGCAAATTCCTTGCGACGAATAATTATGTTGTGTAACATCCGTCCTAAATGTAAATTTTATTGTTAAAGATATAGAGGGGTTTTAGTATTTATAATAACATAGTACAATACAGTAGAGTGCAAATAGGCGACGGCGATTCCATGTTCAGCCATGGCAGCACCCCCAGCTTATGTGAGATTGGCTGTCGCCAGAAATAGCTAATTCTTATCTGTGTGCCCCCTACTATCGGTATCAGACGATATTTACCTGTCTTTTACCTGTTACCTGTAGGGTACCTGTTGTCCCTTACGACGCCGTTGCCTTTCATAGTCGTGGTTTGATGTCGAATAACTTTATTTACTGTATCTGATACCATTTTTGGCAATAGCTTAGAGATCTAATAGCTGATCAGATTTGCTAGAACGGCTAGATTACATCTACTGAATTCAGCATGAAAATTGATTTGGCTGGAACAGCTTGATCACATCTGTTCGAACAGCTGAACACGCTCTGCTGTAGCAACGTGATCAATGATCTGTTATTGTGACAGGGGCTGATTACTGATCAATTGAAACAGCTTTATCGTTGATCCCTCTGGAACATGCTGATCACTGATCTGTTGGAACATCTCGACCTCTGATCCCGTTGAACAGCTTTATCGCTGATCTGTTCCGATCAAATGAACAGAGCCGTTGGAACAAGGTCTGTTGAACAACGACATGAAGGGCAACGGCGTCGTAAGGGACAACAGGTACCCTACAGGTAACAGGTAAAAGACAGGTTAAATATCGTCTGATACCGATAGTAGGGGGCACACAGATAAGTAATTAGCTATTTCTGGCGACAGCCCAATCTCACATAAGCTTGGGGGTGCTGCCATGGCTGAACATGGAATCGCGTCGCTATTTGCACTCTACTGTTATTGTACTATGTTTATTATAAATACTAAACCCCTCTATATCTTTACAATAAAATTACATTTAGGACGGATGTACACAACATAATATTCGTCGCAAGGATTTGCTTTCGGTTTGCTAAGACATAAACATACATATTATCGAAAGTCTTTTTCATATAATGTTTGTCGTGTGTACAATTCCGTTCCACTATGTATGAAATCTCTCCACTGCCTCTAGTTTTAAGGACGTCTTTGCGCAAGTTTTTGAATGACTATAATAATGTTTAACATGCCGGTCTGGATTTGGTGGCGGCTGTGTCTTGCCTTTTTTTTCATAACTCTATAACGCACCTGGTTGTGGTAAGCAAATGCAAGTTTTATCTATTGTGCTACTTTCAAATTTAATATGGTTAGAAACAAGTATTTCCGGTTGAGTGGAAGAGCAGTTCGCTACTTCTTTTTAGTAACAACTGAAGCACCCCATTTCATCGCCCACTTGACTCGTGATTAGTTTCTTTTTGCTAATTTTATAAATAAGTTGTAATTATTTGTTTTCAAACTTGCTTTTTTTCATTGTATTAGTGGGATGCATAAAGCCATTATTATTATTATTATTATTATTATTAATTATTATATTATATAGTAGAAAGACAAAACGGCCTCAGTTAAATCACTTCTCAAGAGCAAAACCACATTGCGCATGGAATACATGAAAGAGAGAGTGGTGCATTATAGACGTTTACAATTCGCTCGTGCATAATTTGGGAATGTGTAGCGTTAACTGGATCTTTTTTTCTCTAATTTTGATTGAAAAGTGTAGAATGAAGTAGTGATTGTGCGGTGAAGTATTTGCTTTGAGAGCTGCCTTAGAAAACTAGGATTTGGAACTTCACTTGCATAAAGCAACCATGCCTGCTAAATGTGGAGTGTGTTTTGCCTCAGTAGGCAGACAAAAACTGGGCCTTTTTTTGCACCGAAGCGTGCAAGAAGATGTTCCACACTTCATGCACGAATATTCTTGTCGATGTCAAAATTTACTGAAATTTCTGGATTCAAATGCTACTGCAGTAACTGCGAAGAGGAGCTGTTATTTCCTGAAGATTCAACTAAACGCGGGACCTTCAAACTGTAACCCTTTGGAAACAAATAACAACCATCTTTAATGTAAATAGCGATTATTCTGAAAAAAGAGATTAAGGAAATAAGGCAGGAACAGACTGCAATGTCTCAATCTATAAACCTTTATGGAGCAAAACTCGACGAATTTCAGACCGAAATTAATGAGTTTCGTAAAACCCTACGGGGTACCGAAGTCCTTCAGTCTGAGTTAAGAAATTGTAAAGAGAAAACGCTAGTTTGATCGCTGAAATGAACCAACTGCAACAGTACTCACGTAAAAAGAATCTCGAAATAAACGGCGTTCTGTAAGAAGAAGATGTTAATATTGCCAAAAAATAGGGGACGCCTTGGGTTGTGAAATTAAGAAAGGCAGATTTGGACGCATGTCATCGTGTCCGTCACCGTCCGAACAAAATGACTTCTAAGAAATTTAGGGCGATTACTGTGACATTTATCTCCCGGGGTTCAAAAAATAAGAATTGATGTCTGAAGCTCGCAGGCGCCGTAACTTGAATTCTACCGATCTAGGCGTTGAAAGTGAACTGCAGGTGATTTACATCAACGAACATTTAACTCTTACAAACAAGGTGTTATATAAAAACGCAAGAGATGCATGCAGAGAAAAGAACTACCAGTATTGCTGGGTAAAACATGGAAGAATCATTATTGAAAGGTCAGAAAACAGCCGCGCCGTTTATGTAAGCAGTGAAATTGAGCTTGTGCGCATTTAAGAAATCGCACTCATTTTAATTCTATCGATATTTCGTATGCTTTATAGCGGAGACGCTTAGCTGATATTATCAAAACATTCATGGCTTACAAAACAAAGACCAATTCTTTCTATTTGTTCTTATTTTACAGTAGTTGGGATATAATTTGTTTATCGGGGACGTTGCTGAATTCTGCCAGTGTCAAACAGTGAACTGTTTAGTGACATCTTCAATGTTTATCGAACTGACAGAAATTTTGAGCGTTCATTGAAGAAGGATGAGGGAGGCATCCTAATTACCGTATCAGCCAAATACAAATCAACTATCGTAACTGAACATACTGTTCAGATGTTTTTTGAAATTATATAGGTGTCCATCTCCCTCGATGAACAAAAACGTGTATTAGTCTGTTCGCCATACTTCCCCCCTTACGGTAGCAATGACGACATGGTAAAATTAATGAACAATATCTCTAATGTTTGTGACCGATATAAAATTTATTATATTGTAACAGTAGGCGATTTTAACTGTCTTCGATTTTCTGGTCATACTCCGGCGAAACTCTTTGTTCCACCAGTAATCCGTCGTGTGAAGTTTTGGTGGACAGCTGTTCATTTTTTAAACTTGAACTATTACAATGGTGTACTGAATAGTAATGGTAGAATATTGTATCTACTTTTTTAGTAATGTGGAAAATGTAATTGTTAGACAGTGCAATTTAGCACTAGTAGATGAGGATCCGCATCATAAGGCCACTGAAGCCAGATACATATAACTGTACCTTGAATATATACTACTAAATCTAATGATCAACATCGGTGCCAAAAAAAGAACTTTTACAGGGCGGATTGTGTTGCGATTAAAAATTATCTTGAGAATTATGATTGGTCGGACTTATTAAAGTTAAACACTTATGATGCTGTAGAACATTTTTATGTTTTAAATAATTTAATTTCTATGTATGTTCCACTTTCTAGGGAATCTAAAAGACAGTTTCCAGTCTGGTTTTCACATTGAACTATAAATCTTATTAGTAGCAAAGACAAGAAAAGCAGAAGAAATGGAAAAAAGTTAAAGGGAACTTGGATTTTTAAGAGTTTTCATAATTACGCCGGCGAGTTAAGCAGACTTTACAAAAAGTCAAAAGTTAAAAGTTTCTGGTCTTATATGAGACAACAAAAGTCATACAAGATAAATAAGACCCCATCTGTCATGTCTTGCAATGATCGTGTTGCCAGTGATAACGTAGCTGCATTTAATCTATTCTCTGATTTCTTTTTCTCAGTATTCATTTCCGGCCCGTTACCGCCTAATATTCAACGAAACTAAAGTTCCAATTGCATCGAAATAAAGAATATCTCAAAAGAATAGTAGAAAAATTATCTCACTAGATATACATAGGTCACCGGATCGACGGCATTTCTGGCATATTTATCAAAACATTGCGGTGAGATTCTTGCTGAACCGCTTAGCAAATGGAAGCAAGCAAATATTGCCCCGTTTATAAATCAAGTGATCTGACTAAAATATTCTAACTATCGTCCCATATCGCTCGTGTCAATTTATTGGTAAAATTTTTGAAAACTGTATTACTGGTATTTTTCAATATTAAACAACACATAGGTACCCATATGAACGCCAGCACGGTTTTTTCCGTGGAAAGTCGAAAGTAACTAATCTCGTTACATTTGTTCAACACCTCTCAGAAAGCACGTACAAAAAGTTCAAGTGGATGCCGTGTATACCGACTTTTCCAAAGCTTTCGATAAAGTTCACCATGCTTCTCTTCTTACCAAGTTGGAGGACATTCTGTGTGCATGGTGATGTACTAAGGTGACAAAATTGTAATTATTTAATAGGAGCTAAGTTGTAACAATAAAAAAAACTCAGTATCGTCCACAGTACCTGTAACATCTGGAGCACCATAGGGCTTTCATCTAGGTCCTATGCTATTTTCTTATTTTTTATTAATGACAATGGTGATTTTATTCAACACAAAAATTATCTGCTATTTGCAGACGATATGAAAATTTACAGAGAAATAACTAACTTACACGAAGCACTCCTCATGCAAATTGATTTAGATAACTTATACTGTACCAGAAATTATCTATACCTGAACCTAGACAAGTGCTACTACATTACTTTTACGAGAAATAGGCTGTTGATCCCCCGTAAATATATAATGAACAACCATATCCTCAGTACTAGTAATAAAATAAAGGACCTCGGCGTTTTTAGAGACAGCAAGCTAACGTTCGGATTGCACGTTGCGGAAATAATACAGCGTTCACTCAGAAACTTTATTTTTTAGAACTACAACTAAATTTACCGACATAAAATCATTGAACATTCTCTATGAAACCTTCGTGCGCAGCCATCTACAGTGTGCTAATGTCGTCTTGAATGCGATGTATTGCAACAAATACATTAACCGAATTGAACGCGTACAAAAAAATTCATTGGCAAGCTTAATTATAAGTTTAACAGAGATCTCCACACCTCGACTTACAAATATAAAGAAAGCTTAAAGAAGCGACGGAAACATTTTGGCTTTATTTTTCTGTACAAGGTAGTCAATTCGGTATTGTCAGTATCTTTAATTAGCCATGCAAATATTAGTATTCATCTATACCCTTTTAGGACTAAAAGTACATTTTACGTTTACACT
This sequence comes from Rhyzopertha dominica, assembly GCA_025024175.1. Classification (NCBI taxonomy): domain Eukaryota; kingdom Metazoa; phylum Arthropoda; class Insecta; order Coleoptera; family Bostrichidae; genus Rhyzopertha; species Rhyzopertha dominica. The sequence goes on along the minus strand of QCXZ01000053.1, from coordinate 19,287,121 downwards.
TGCAGTACATATCAATGCCAAAATTTACCGATATATCGTGTAATTCACACTTACCTATAACTTTGCTTATACTCATCTCGACGTTATTTCACTATCATTACCATCTATTAAAAAGATCTTAAAAGAACTATAACTGCAACTGCTAAGTTGTTGAAAAAAGCTTTATAGGTGTAACTTACTTATCACTCTCAAAACTAATTACTTTTTTATATCTCACTTAGCGCTTTCCTGTCTTTTGGATTCTCTGAATCTGTTGGAAAGCCATTGTAATAAACAAATAAACAGGTGGTACTAGATAATATCTCTATTATCGAACATTATGTGCCTTCCAATTTTAGTGGGGGTACATTTCAAATCCTCGGTACATGTAGATGGTTTCGCAATAAATATAATAGCATTTTAAAATCACCAGAAATTGTACAAGTTGGGATAGCTAAGCCATCTAACCGAACATACTGACGCAGTAAGCAATAATCAAATAAATGTATTTAAAAGTCATCAAGTCTCTGTAATTCTGACGACATGAGTATTTCATCAGAAAGTGATAAACTTGTCGAGGTAAACTGCGACTGTGCCAAATTATCATCTTCAAAATCATATATATCCGATAGTGAAGAAAATTTTATAATTTGCCTTGCTAATATTAGCAAAGGCAGTCTTTCGGATGTACAGTTTGCATCAGATTCGGAAAGTGATGAAGTCAACGAGATCACGATCATTAAATCATTAAAGAACGTAAGTTTTTGTTGTTAACATACATGCTGGTACAGTTAAGCGTGATTAAGACTGATATCAAATTTACAATACAAGTCTACTCTTACTTTAATATATTTTTTGTTTCGAGCTAATTGCATAGAATTTTTTGTAACGAAATTGAAACAGAATTTTTGTTTTACTGTTACTTTCCCATGAATTAACTTTCGACAAGTTAATCATTGTAGGTATGGCTCATACAACCATACTATTTTGAGTTTACAAACACGAATGTCAGTCCCATATATTTATTTTGCCTGCTATAAAAATAAGTAATGACGTGATGGGTTATTTTTGCAACCAATCCTTTATTAGTTATAAAAAAGTGCCTTTTTTTCTAAACCGCAGTATTATTTGCAGGTTCGCTTCTGTAAAGCTATCAAAGTTCATTGCATGATTCATTGGGCCTTCGCCTATAAAGCTGCTAGACGTGGACCTTGGGAAGAGTACGCTAGGAATCGCGAAAGGTTTAGAAACAGAATAAGTCAAATCGAAATATCACTGGAATGGGTACCAGCTTCGAATCATAGAAATAAGGTTAATACTAATAGGTTTAGCCAGGTGTAAACTACTTGTCCACCTAATCAAACTATTAAAGAACAGTATTTGGGCAATTAACAACCAAATGGTTAAATATAAAATTGGCCTAGTGTTTACTAACAAACGTTACGGAGACAGCCGGTGGGGAATGGTGTTAAACGAATCATTTATTGTTAACGAAAGTACTAGTTAAACATTCAACGCATCGGCAGAATCGGCTCCTTTCACAGAAGTTTTGCTAAAAGTCGATTCAATGTGTCTGAGGTTTTCGTATACATAATAACATCTGCACCACATCTAATGAGATCGATATTTAAGCGTTACATGGATCAACTGCTGCAAAAAAGGCAGCTAAGAACATACGAAAATCTCCAACTGCGATTCGGGATTAGTATGCAGTTGTTTCTTTTTTTCACTCTAGAACGGATACTAACATTGCAGGAACACAACATCGATTAAACAATTATTACTTACGTAACCATTCTGTTACTTTATAAAAATTAATTAATTGATTACCTTAGGTTTATTTTATTATTCAAAACACGAGTAGTCCAGTTCTGATACTTTTACGCTAGTTAAAAATAACTCGCACTCGGATAGACGCCCGAGCAAGGTCGCCCGCCTAGAACGAGATCCCGCGGCCAAAACATGGTCGCGTCCTAGACCGTGTGGTTGAGCTTCGCGCATCTGGTATGCCTTTGCAGATTTCGCGGACCTATCTCAATTAACATACAGGTATGCGAATTAGAATAAATTTGCTTACTACTACGAAACAGGTATCCAATCGCCGATTGCGCGACCCTCAAACGGTAATTTGAAGCAGAAAATATATGTTAATTGGCACATATATGAGAATTAGCACATATTTGCGAACTGGAACCACAAACAATCATTCCTTTGAATTACAACATATATAATATAACTACTAAAGTTTTCAATATTATTGATGTTACCTTTTTTTAATATAGGACATACGTAGGTTGACTTTCAGATCTCTGGAAATTTTGATGTTTGAAGTATAAGAGCCGTTTGCCACTATACTTATTTAAATAGTGAAATAAGTTCTTAAAATTATTATACTGAAAATTAGATGCGCACGCCGTTTCAATAGAAGAAATGAGCTAAGCGTTCTGTTCTCAATTTGTAATTACAACTTCTTTTCAGTATGTATTTCACTGCGTACGCGTGCGCCCTTTTGTAGTTCTAATCGTGATTTTCTCAAGCTAAAGCTAATCTAACCGTAATCTATTAAATTCCGTCTTTATACAATAGCAAGGTTTATTCTACTGCTAGAGAAAAGTAGACCTTAGATGTAACCCACTCATAAACAATTACTTTTACTGTTGTTTGTGTTTGTGGTCATCCTGAATTACCACAATTTGTATTTAAAAGTAAAAAAAATGCCTGTTGACTGAAAAAAATTATTAAATGCATCAGCGTTGATACTGATGATATTGCAAGGAGAATGAATGTTCATGGCTTTCTAAATGTGCTGAAAGAAGAGCTGCTAATAGAAGATCCAGCAGCATATAAAAATTTTCTACAAATGAGCAATGCTTCATTTGAAAAATTGTTTGAACTTGTCCATAACAAAATAAGGAAACAAGGTACACAATTCCGTGAAAGCATTCCTTCCGTTTCATTTACAAAAGCATGACAACACATCACGTTCCCGTGGTTGTCAAAAGTTTACTCACACCAATATATATATTTTAAGAAGCCTAAAACTGCATTTCATGTTGATGTATTAATTAGCTGGTAGTAGGAAGTCAGCCTAAAATAACAGATAGCCCCTATTCAAAAATGTATTTTGCCGATATCGGTACAAAAGCTGCCTAATCTCACAACCCTGCTTATTGCGTAGGTTCGAAAAGTAGGTTCTATGAACGTTTTGTTTATAATAATTTTAAGAACTTATTTCAATACTTAAATAAGTATAGTGGCAAAGGGCTCTAAGGTTAAAAATTTAATACAGTCGTTTGAATAAACGACCAAAATTTACGCGGATCATTATTGATTGCGTTTTCAGTATGTAATAGGTAATTTTTGTATACTGCATAAATTAAAGATTTGCTTCTATTACGATACTGAAAACCTTCCTCCACAACAGCAAACAAAAAGTTTGTGTAAAATCATAAATTGATCAATAAACCTACCTCGTAGAAATCCACGTTGATGCTCACTTATAATACTGCAAAATTATAGATAAATTGAAGATTCAAAATGTGTTAAAATCTGTAATTAGCAAAACAGAATTTAAGTCTTATTTAAGTCTATGTGGAACCAGAAATGTAAAGTGGGATCAAATAACTACATAGATTTCGTGACTGTAATCTAGTCCTTTCGTAGTTATGCAGTTATGTTCGCATTTTCCATATCTGTGTTATTTTGTCGCATATCGATGGTACTTCCCACCAATATCAAAACCAAAAGCTATCTCATGCGCAAGATAATTAGATTATGATAATTCCTACGAACTTGCCGTTTAAACTTGCAGCCTCCATAAAATTTGAAGGTAGAAGCTTATTAGGACAAAATTTGTCCGGAATGTGAGTTTAATATAAGTTGGGAAGACTTTGAGTCATCAGGACGTGCTACACTTTGAAATAGTGCAGTATATAATAGCATAAAATACCTAACTTCAAAAACATAACTTCCATAGTAATACTATTAGGGGTAATAAACTTTTTGTCATATAAGTAGTGCCTGAATAACAACCGTTTGGGGTATTATGCCAAAACTGACTACTGCAACTTTTTTGGAAGCACGAGTGTAATTGCCGCCTGAGAACTATGTAATACAAAACACTAAAAACTTCGGAAAGGCCTAAATTGTTTGACTTTATCCGATAATAAACAACGTAGATGCTATTAACAATTAAACAAAAATGAGCAAATCTTACACTTATGAAGATTTATTATCACCATTCAGGTTTTCTCGGAAAATACAAAGGGGATGCGTACCAAGTTGCTTTTTAGAACTGATGTTAATGGAGAGATCCTACGCCCACTTCCAGTTTATCTTAATCCTCTAAATCTACTAAATTACTCCAGATGGTCGTCACAAAATCCTGACACACATTCCTTAGATCTAGCTAAATAGGCGTACCTTAGTACAAGTTGCTTGGATTAGACGCTATATGAGTAGKGCCCTGATGTTACAATATTAAAATCATTTTTCTATTAAATAAATTAGTATGATTTCGCATAAATGTTATATGGTGTAACTTATGCTCCTTTTCTAAGATTATTTGTAGCATCCTGAATACGTTACCAGGCAGCTGTTATTTTTATCCACAGGTAATGTGCAGAACACTTATACTCAATAATATAGACCAAGTGATGCAGGGTATGTCGACCTGTAAGCTATACGGAAAGGGTAACCTTTTTTCTTAAGCTGAGCTTTCGAATTTATTTAAATTCTTCTTCGGAGCATCTACAATTCAACTTAACTAATACAACAAACTATATGGAACCTTATATATATACTTACAGAAATTTGAGGCTAGGTGTAAGTTATAAATATGCACAACAGTATCTTTTTACAAAACAATTTTTTTCTACCATGAATGACTTGTGTCAAATAAATTAATTATAATTTGTTTTTTTTATGTCATTTCCTTTGATAGCAGATATGTGTATATACTGCTTAATTGTTGTGTGTCCGATTTTTTATTCATTACATTATTAATTTTGTTGACGTAGTACATTTCCAAGATTAGCCTTTTACTGGTATTAATTTCAGTATCCAATATTTTTACCCCATCCCAATCTATCGCGTGGTTGTTGTTGACCGCATTTGTGGCTAATGCACATCATTCTCTTTTCATAGAAATATCGCTTTTATGTAATGATATTCTGTTCTTTACCCACTGAGATGTTTGACCCACATATATGCTATTGCAAGTGTTACATTTTAAACAGTAAGTTACATTGGATTTTAATTTTGTTGGTATTTTTTATTTTAATTTAGTAAACAAATTCGAACACTTTTTGATATTGCGTCTTACTGCAATTTTAATATTTTCCAAATTAAATGTTCTAATTCATTTTGAAGTTAATCCCGCGATATTTGGTAGTGACCCATACTTCTGTGTTTCAGCCCTATTAGTACTTGTTTGGCTCAAAACAAACCGTTTTCAATTCGTATAATCCACTCATCCATTTCACCATAGAGAGAGAGGTGGAGTGCCTTTCTTAGACACTAGAGTCATTCGGCTTAATGGACGTATAATATTAGACTGGTATCAAAAACCTATAGCCTCAGGAAGATATATTAATTTTTTGTCTGATCATTCAACTAAAATCAAAATTAATTTTATAAAACAAATGAAAAACAGAATTAAGAAAATCTCAAATCCCGTTTTCTTAAACAAAAATTTAAACAGATTAAAAGTGTTACTAATCCAAAATTCATGCCCAAAAGGCCTTATAAATAAAATATTATACTCCACCAGCAGCCTTACACTCGAGGACGGAATGCATGTTGAAGAAGGAACAGTAGGTCCTAGGATTAACAGAAATGTGGACGATGGAATGAGAAATTCAGTTTTGAGCCAAACAAGTACTAATAGGGCTGAAACACGCAAGTATGGATCACTAACAAATATCACGGGAACATTTAATTTAGAAAATATTAAAGTTGCAAGACGCAATATCAAAAAGTGTTCGAATTTGTTTACTAAATTAAAACCAAAAACATCAACAAAATTCAAATCCAATGTAATTTACTTTTTAAAATGTAACACTTGTGATAGCATATATGTGGGTGAAACATCTCAGTCGGTAAAGAACAGAATATCATTGCATAAAAGCGATATTTCTATGAAAAGAGACCGATGTGCATTAGCCACGCATGCGGTCATCAACAACCACACGATAGATTGGGATGAGGTAAAAATATTGGATACTGAAATCAATACAAGTAAAAGGCTAATCTTGAAAATGTACCACATCAACAAAATTAATAATGTAATGAATAAAAAATCGGACACACAACAATTAAGTAGTATATACACATATCTGGTATCAAAGGAAATGACATAAAAAACAAATTATAATTAATTTATTTGACACAAGTCATTTATGGTAGAAAAAACTTGTGTTTTGTAAAAAAAACACTGTTACGCATATTTATCACTTACACCTAGTCTCAAATTTCTGTAAGTATATATAAGGTTCCATATWGTTTGTTGTATTAATTAAGTTGAATTGTAGATGCTCCGAAGAAGAATTTAAATAAATTCGAAAGCTCAGCTTAAGAAAAAGAGTACTCTTTACGTGTAGTTTACAGGTCGACATACCCTAAATCACTTGGTCTTTAAGAAACTACGACCGTCATAGTCTCCAGCTTCTCAATAATGTATATAAAACAAGCTCACTTGGTCTAAGTTTTAAGAACGTGGCAGGTAATATGCAGTTTATTTCAAGGATTGTGGGGCAAAAAATTTAACTCTTTGATGTTTTTTTACATATTAATTGATTAACTGACGATCGGCATTACTGCCACTGCCTCGGACATGTCTACTGCCAGGCCAGTTACGTTTATGCTGGGTTGGAGGGTACAATTATAAGCTGAATTGTTAGTAGMGAGTCTGTCTAGCGCATTTGAGGACTGCTATGAGAATCCTACAGATCAAAATGAAATAGATTAATGCCATTTGCCAAAAATCCATACAATTGGTTTGGAGGCTTCCGTGGTTGTTGTCGATGACATGTTGTTTTCTGGGCTGGTTCCCACGTTGGTTATTTGACCTTGACGTTTCGACACTCATGTCGGTGTCTTCCTCAGAAGTAGCTCAGAGCTGGTGGGAACCAGTTCGGAAAGCAACATGTAATCCATCCAATTTTAGTTCTTAACTAGAATATCAGTCTAAAAAATTAAATCCTATGGATTCTCTTTATGTTGTATTTCATATCGATTAACTAATTAACTAACTCAATATATTTAATAGGTCAATGACACTTAAAGAAGAAGTTGCTAATTTATAAAAGGAGATTTATAAGAGGTGCATAATTTTTGCGACTTGACGTAAATTGTTGCACTCAGTACTCAACACTTAAACAAAAGACAGCAGGTAAATATATAACATGACTCTTATAGAAAATGCTATACTACATATTTATTATTATAACAGACAAATATAAATTGAAATTTTCGTTCACAGGACAATACCTATCCAAACTAGCTTACATATCTGAATCTTGTTAAGCGCTAGCCATATTTACTAAATAAATGCTTTTATACATATTATCCTTATTACTCGTAAATATCAAATAAATAATGAAATAAATAAAATATGACACGTCCCAAATAAATAAAAATATTTCAACCAAATGTTCAACTAACGCAAGTTTTAAATGAAATAGACAATCAAAGCAATATTTGAAAGATTTTTTAATCTTAAGCCTACTGTAGCGGCATCTTATCGCCTGAAGTTCAAACCATAGAGGAAATATACAACGGTGCACCGTTAGTCTTAAAAACGAGAGGAAAACCACTTTCAGTTAAAATTTAAGTACTAAACCCATTCAGTCAAATTACTAGACGACTTAGCTATTACTTCAAATCCAGGTCAGACATTTTTATAACTAAATTTTACAACTCCTGTAAGAAAAGTGACATAATTATGACCACGATGCCTTTCAATAATTTTTTGGCCGCTTCGGGCATTAATTCTGATTAAAAGTCAATAACAAGTAAAGCTCTTTAATTGGATTGTAGGTCATGAATTAGGCATATCTATTTCAATTACAAATAATTACATTAAACCAATTCGCAATCGTACGCGTTCTCTTTATATGTTGCATCGCCGGTTTTCTCCCAGTTTTACAAGTCCTATCTTACGAGTACATTATCATAGAACACTAAAATGTATTGAGCTACTATTACCAGTAAACTAATCCAGTACTTCAGAAATGTGTGTACTGTGTGTCCGGTGTACTGATCGCTACAAAAGTAGTCACTAAATAACAATATTAACAGAAATTATTACTACTGTAACACGATTATTCTTATAATGTATTTGCAAAAATTAGCGAAATCAAACWTAAGATGAACATTACATACCACCGCAATGTACTAAATTCTTGTTACTGAATGAAACGATTTTTATGTTAGTACCTATAGCAATTTGAATTCCAGCATGTACGCTAATCCTTGTTTCGCCGTTATCGGATTTAACTTTTATTTTGCCGAGCATATTATCTAGCCAGCGTGAATGCCTGACATAAGCCAGAACTGGTTGGAATGCAAAAAATGCGAGGCTTTTGTTGAAGTGTAAATGACAACCGTCGGGTTCTACAAACCCGTCCATCATTTGTCAAGCGGGTCAGAAATTCTTTAAAACAATAGAATTTACCTGTGAAGTTTTGATATGTACTGCTTAGTTCCGTATGGTCAACATCTCGACAACGCACTATAACATCAACCCTGTTTTTCTTACTACATAATGCATACTATAAATGAATTTATATTCAAAAATATACTATCCTTATTTAAATATATGCCGCTGCTCGAGAAATATATCTTAAAGTTTTTAAATGTAAAAAAATACTTGCTAGTAATTTTACTGATAACCTCGTGTACAAACAAAAATAGAGATAATTCCTGCCGATCTTCCTAGTATCGAGAATATTAAGTTCTAAACCTATTTACGACACACCTGCGACTACCACACACTGAAAGGCAGATTGATTTAATTGCCCAAACCATATTTTGCTCTAATATATAAGAAGACGCTTCTTGATTGTATGCTGTATACTACGCAATGGTTTCTAAAAATGTAGTAAGCGGTAAACCTTATACGTTTATGTATTTCTCGTACAATCATCACAGCCAAGTACACAGATATTAAGGAATTTACGATATTTAGATGCAGTCAGTATTACGGTTTAAAATCATAGAGTCTGTTAAATCTCCCTATAGTCACTACCATTAATTAAATTAATTAAATTAAAATCCATGTCTATGCTGTGCTGTCTGCACCGCAACCAACTGCAGATAGATCTATTTAGCTATCGTTATAGCTCATCAGTGCAGTTTAGGTCTAGTGCAGACAGCAGGGCATAGAACTGGTTTTGCCTATATACCAAAGGCTTGGTATGATGTAAAGAGTTTAGATGACAATGCCATCTGTCAGCATTACACTAACATGATGACAAAGCTACCTAGCTGCCATTATGGAATCTACTTCCTATAGGCCACTTCCTTTAGGAGGTAGACCCCATAATGACAGCTAGGTAGCTTTGTCATCATGTCAGTGTAATGCTGACAGATGGCATTGCCATCTAAATTCTTTAAATTAATTAAAGTTTATCTGTCTTTTTCACACGTCAGCATGATGGTCGGAGTAAAACTGTTTCAACGAAACTTCATAGATTAGTGAGAACAGATCCAGTGGACACCATACTGAAATGTTTGCTAACCAAGTCAATTAATATCTAACATCTAACATTAAAGTCGGGTACTCAGTGATGGGCGCGTAGAACACTCCATGTAGATTACGCCATTATCTACGCGTAAACTATGTAATAATCTACATCAAAAGTCTACTGTAGAAAATAACATTATGTAGATATACAGCAAACTAGTAATATTTAGTACTTTTTACAGCTCCAAATGCCTCAAATGATTTTTTTTGTATATTATTATTTTCGTTCTCCCATTGATCGTTCCGCGAGGTACGTGAAAAAGATAACTATATATATCACTCAATGGAATGGAGTTAATCCTATCACAACCAAACTTGGTACGGTAATAGCCCATGAACTTCTAAGCTCCTATCCGGAGCCCTATGCTGTAGACTCTCACCGTTCAAAAGTTACAGGACATCAAAGTTGCTGCAGATCGCCGTGCACTAACGTCAGTAGGTTGGAATTACGCGTGGACCACGATCGGAGTCGATCATGGGAGAACGTTTTTTTCGTTTTGGACGACTCCACTGGTTGTTGCTTCCTAACTAAACAAAATACTACTTCGTTGTAATTAAAATAACTAGACACACGTTAAACAACAATAACTCGTTTCGGCATACATTTGTTAGGGCCAGAAGGCACAAACGTGCTTTGGAGCCCTCAATCGGTCAATGGGTTCTTAAATGACTGTAAACTATGACTTTATTATCTTTCTTGTCTATAAACGGAAGAAGACTGGCTATTTCATATGCTACCTATTATACCTAATATACTCGTAGAAGAAAGAAAAGACTTCGAAACGCATGTTTTGTCCCAAAGAAGTAAGAAAACCGTTTGGGTATTCTGATGACTTACTAAAATAAGTTATGCAAATTTGTAATATAAATATAAAAAAACTGCAGTGCTTTAAAAATTTTTAAGAATTGACCCATAAAACAGGGAAATTGGAACAAAATAATTTGCACAATACACTTAATATACAATAGCCATAATATACTCGTCTCATATATTCTACTCAAAATCTACGCCAAAATGCTTTATCTACATTTTCTACGCGGGTAATGTAGAAAATTATAATTTACGCGTAAACGCCCATCACTGCGGGTACTTCAAACTATTTAAATCCAAGTATGTTTCCTCACACATAATAACGAAAAACATAACATGACAAAAACATAAGATGAAATGAAACAGTAATGGCAGCTTTGACCGAGATTTTGAACACCTAATCTAACCTAACCAGAGATGTCTTAAATGTAAACATTTTTATCCGCCGGTTTTTGAAATTTATTTTTTAGACGAATTCTGGCCCAAGCCATCGTTTATACAATTTCAATGTTGTTTTATTTTATTTAGTACTTCAACTGTTTTGAGGCCGTAACTTTGTATTCTTGAATTTTAACTTCCATCCATTTTGAATTTTGATAGTTTTGCTCGAAGCTAAGCAACGCCCGACCCGCCCCGCACTCTTCAGGGTGCCGCTTGATTTATTGATTTTAATACTTAATACATTTTATTTCTTTTACTTCCGATGTAACTACAAAAACTGATAAGGCAATCTGTGCTTTCCTTGACGTAAATTTGGTATTTCCCTTGTTAAACAGAAATTTTAAATACAATTTTGCTAAAACAATGTTTTTTTAGCAAATTTTGTCTAGATATAATGTTGGTGAATTTTCTTTTAAAGGTAATAGTCTCAGTCTTGTTGCAGTTTAGTTTGATTATACAGTCTTTACAGAAATTTTGAAATATGTTTACATGAATTTGATTTTGTAACGCTGCTGCTTGTGCATAATAGGAGTGCGCATATATATCCGTGTCATCAGCGTACATTGCAACTGTGGTTCTTTCAAAACTTGGGACGTCGTTTATAAGGTAATTAAAGAGAGTTGGACGAAGAATGGAGCTTTCGGTACTTTTGCTTTCGTGGGCTGTTTTTCCGAAATGTGGTTTTTTATTTTTACTTCTATTCTTCTTTCTGTTAGATATGAATATATTAACCTAGTCAAATATGTTGGTACTTTTAGTTTTGTCATTTTGTATATTAGTCCTTTTATCCATACAGTGTTAAATGTTTTTTGGATGTCCAGTAAAGTCCACTGTAACTTTTTCTTTATTCAAATTTTGAATAACGTCCGTTATGATCATTTTGAACACTAGTCATACGCTCTGTCAACTGAGCTACAAGGCCCTATTAAAAATCACGGTCAAAGCTGCATATAAGTATACAACAAAGTTGCCATGTAATGCTGCTGAACGCCATCCAGCGCATTGCAGTTTAACCGCTCGTTGCTCAGTATTTTCAAGCTTCAGAGCGTAATTCGCCGTGGTGGCCAGATTATGGCGACCAATAGCTAATTACAACAAAAGCTCGAATATACTGAGCAAGGAGCATAGTAACATAGGAACATAGTAACTTTGATGTATATATGCCGTTTTGAGCGTGATTCTGAATAGGGCCTTGATAGCTCAGTGGATAGACCGCTTGACTAGTGTGTTCAAAAGGTCCCGAGTTCAAAGCTCGGTCAAGGCTGGCAATACTTTTTCATTTCATCTTATGCTTGTAGACCCATTAAAATATCATCTATGTTCACTAAAAACTGAATTCAGGCAATATTTATCTTTCATTACATTTGGGGGTTGATTTTGTTAATCAAGTCAGCATATATGCCATGTAAATTGTCAACATCATTAATAAAGTTCTCATTATTATTTGTTTTTGTATATATCATTTCACTAATTTTTCATTTCCTCCAGTTGTCTTCTTTGTCTAGGAATTTATGACTATCAAAATCAAAAGGGCGTCTTTCTTCAAAATGATGTACCCCTAGTCTTGTTTCATTTCTTTTATTACTGTTGGTGATGTTGCAATCACATTTGTGTTGTTGTTGGATCCGCCGTTTAAGTATTGACTTGTTTTTCCAACATACGATTTCTCTCAGTTGTGGCATGGAATATTGTACTCTATGTACGACATGTTCTCTTGATTATTATTACTAAGTTTGGTATATCATCTTCCGGAGGTTCAAGGTGCTGTATGTTATAAGCTCAATCAACAATTTTTAATCTTCTTGTTGATGCTTGGTATATAAGGAAACTTGCAGTAGGTGACTGTGTCCTTTTACATATTTATTCTTCTCTGGTTTTTGTATATGTTGATAAATACGAGGCATGTTTTTTAAGTAAGTACCGTTTTACGATTCTGCCGCCGCAGCGCTACGGTCGGCGTTCCGCGCATACGCGCTGGTTACCTACATCTCTTGTCTACGCACTGACGCCATTACAGTTTGATTCTTCATTGTATACGTTGTTTACTGACTGTTTAAGATGCCTCCGGCAATCGTGAGTCCCGCCGATTGTGAAGTACGGGTTGTTATACGATTTCTTAGTGCTAAAGGCGTAAAACCGATCGATATTCATCGTGAGATCTGTGAAGTTTACGGACAAAACATTATGAGTGATGGAGTGGTAAGGAAATGGGTGAGAGCATTTAAAGATGGCCGCACAAATGTGCATGATGAAGAACGGAGTGGGCGTCCTTCGGTCGTTAATGAAGATTTGGTGCAGAAAGTGAACGAAAAGGTGAGAGAAAACAGACGCTTTACAATTTCATCATCATTGTGCGACTGCTTTCCTCAATATTCTCGTAGTGTTTTGTATCGCATTGTGACCGAGAACTTGAATTACCGGAAATTGTGTTCACGTTGGGTTCCGAAAATGTTGACGGATTTGCAGAAAACCCAACGTTTAGGCAGTGCATTGACTTTCCTTGAGCGGTACCACAATGAAGGTGAAGATTTTTAGACCAAATTGTTACTGGTGACGAAACATGGGTGGCCTACGTCACACCAGAATCGAAACAACAATCCATGGAATGGCGACATTCATCATCACCCAAAAAAGTGAAGTTTAAGCAAACAATTTCTGCCCGGAAAATCATGTGCACAGTTTTTTGGGACAGAAAAGGAGTATTGCTAGTGGAGTTTCTGCCTCGTAATGAGACAATCAATGCAGCGTCTTATTGTGAGACATTGAACAATCTGCGTCGTGCAATCCAGAACAAAACACGTGGCAAGTTGAGTAAGGGTATCGTTTTGCTGCATGACAATGCCCGTCCACATGTGACTAATCGGACCAAAGATCTCATCAAATCTTTTAAATGGGAAACTCTAGATCATTCTCCATACAGCCCTGGTCTGGCGCCCAGCGACTACCATTTGTTCCTGCACTTGAAGAAATACCTGGGTGGTCAGCGTCTTCAAGACGATAACGAAGTCGAAACATTTGTGATACAGTGGTTAACAAGTCAGGCGGCAGAATTTTATGAGGAGGGTATTCAAAAACTGGTGCCACGTTATAACAAGTGCCTCGATATTCACGGAAATTATGTAGAAAAGCAGATTAAGGTACAGGCTTTCATGTAAGATAAAATTATTGCGATATCTTTGCACGTCTTTTTTTAATTCCAAAATGGTACTTACTTAAAAAGCATGCTTCGTATATTTTGTTGAATTGTTGAATTAAAGATGATCTTTGCAGAAAACGAAGTGAAGTTACTACAACATGTACAGTTGTTGGAGAAAGAATTATTAACATGTAAAATGTTAATGAATACGAGGAAGACTGAAACAATGGTTATAGGAAAGGAAGATAGAAGGATATGTATAACGATAAATGGGTAAAAAATAGAACAGGTTAAACGTTTTAAGTACCTAGAAGTTCAATACAAAGCAATGGAATAAGTATGAATGAAGAAATAAATAAAATAATATTAAGCACTTAATAATAATAATAATAAGCACTTAAAATTGCACAATAAAGGACGTCAATAAGTAAAAAGGAAATAAGTGAGAAGACAAAAATGACGGTATACAAGACCATTTATACACCAGTAGTGACATATGGTAGTGAAGATTGGGTGATAAGTGATAGACGTGTCAAAGGGGTGACTAGAATGAACAGAAAGTACAGATCAGAGAAGAACTGGAAATAGAGTCGATTAATCAAACTTTGGGAGAAAATAAACTAGTGGTTCGGGCACCTGGTGACAATGAATGAACAAAAGCTAGCAAAACCAGTATGGGAAACAAATGTACAAGGAAAGAAAAGAAGAGGAAGACAGCTGAAGACAAGGAACATGACAGTGACCGAGGAGAAACCTCACCTGGGATGAAGCTAGAAGGATAGCAAAGGACAGGACTAAGTGGAAGAAAATAGTGCAAAAGTCAGTAAACGAGTGAGAGACACTGCATACCTTTACACCTAATAGGTAAAATAGGAAACTGTAGGTGGAAATGTTCAGCCCACTCCAGAACATGCACATTTAATCTAACTTTGTGTCCCAAATTCTATATCCGAATCCTAAATCGTTTTTTAAATATTAAATAAAAAGGAACTAAACACCATGCATCTTGAAAACAAAGTGATTTCGGACCTAAATTTTGGATCTAAATATTTTTTTTATTATGATCTACATCCCCTGAATATTTGTCGGTATGTTTATGAAACACTGAATAAGTATGTTTTTTTAAATATTGAGCAAAATATCCATATAATTTGTGCTTCATTCAACTGGCTTAAAATCGAAATTCTCAAAAGAATGATATGTAAAAAAGACATCGAGAGAGCCATAAATTTCTCGTCTAGGGCAACACTATTTCCAAGCCACTAATGTATTCGTATTTCACCACGTTCCGAGTTGATATAGTCATCAGACAGAAACGAATGTTTCCCCATCGGAACACGACTAGTATAGTTTCCTCATTTCTCCATCTTAATTATATATGTATATGAAAAGGACATGCCGGGAATCCGGGTCTAACACGCATTCTACATTATTGAAATGTGCACAGAGCATCGGGTTTGGAATTCGAAATGAACCGGAAACGCGCTCCCTGGTGATTCGATCCCAAATTGGGATGTACCAGCTGCAAGTAAAAATTCCACTGGAAGCTTGAACTAAACGAATTCATTCCGCTCGATTTCCGACATCCAGGAGTCTTGTGGAATAACTTAGGGGTTTCGCTTAGATGAACGCGATAAGACGCAAATTAAATTTGCGGAAACAGTCTCGTACTCCATTGCCGGAAATTGAGCTGATTGCGTTGCAAAGAGAACAAGTGCCGCGAGAACTAGAGCACTTGGGTTTCCATGACACGAATGCGTTGTGTGGCTGCTCTTTCAAGCTGAAGTGCAATTTCTCAATTTCGCGTTAACTCAGACGGTGCAAACTCGCGAGCAGGCAATTACTTTATGGCGCCAAAATGCACGTCTAAGTGTTTTACTTTAATTGAAAGAAATTGTTTGATCACGTGAGACTCCGCTTAGACGGCAACATTAAATGGTGCCTAAGGTTGTCAAGAGCAGGATAGAAAGAAATCTAACATACCTGTGATGGAAATTCCTACAAATTTTACTCGTAATTTGGTCACCTTGATGCTTACAAATTATACATACTAATAATTTTAATAGGGATTGTGTAAATTATGAGTTAGGCGACGTTTGGAAGGCTTTTTGTAGTTATCTTTTATCAAGTAGTTCGTGTATATCTAGTAGGTAGGTAGTTCCTTTTTCGTCGTTAGGTTCATATTTTATCAGGTTGACACGTTGTTTCTATGACGTCTCGCTTTCTTGGTGATTTGTTTATTTACTTTCAAAATTTTGTTTGATCTTGTGTCAGACGAATTTTGAGGTTCTTCGTCTTTGACAAAGATTACAGGTGTAATCGAAACTTCAGTGTTTTATACGGACAGCGATCTTTCCGAGAAAATATTATCTTACATTATGGACGCTGAAAGCATTCACCCTCGTATATATACCTCTCTTTATCGTATATGTCAAGATTATTTGTAAAGTTGTGGTAAGTTAACTTTAATACTCTTAAGAATAACATCAAAGATAACGCAAATCTATGCAGGGTGTGCAACGAAAACATTTAGTTAAAGGTGCCTGGTTAAATAAAGATTGGTGTATTTTGAAAGTTGGTTGGTGTTTTAAATGGAACGCCCTGTTTTTCCTAATATTTGGATTCTACGATTAATTCAAGGGTGAGTTTATCCAAGGTCATCTATATCTAAAATCAAGTATTTAAAAGAAATGGTGATTTTTGTAAATAAAACATCTGTATCAATCATTTTAAAGTTCAGTAAACTAAAATTCAGCACACCCTGAGATATTTGGCTTTCAGAAATAGCTAGTTACACGCCAGCTGATAATCTATGGACTAGAGCTAAAAGCATGCAGATAGATTATGGTGTTAATAGAAAACTGTAATTCATTAGGCAGTGATTACGGATAACTCCACTTAAAAGTATAACAATATTTGCCATCTGCCACGCTACAAAGGTGTTTCAGAAAGATGATAATAGATG
Source organism: Rhyzopertha dominica (assembly GCA_025024175.1). NCBI lineage: Eukaryota > Metazoa > Arthropoda > Insecta > Coleoptera > Bostrichidae > Rhyzopertha > Rhyzopertha dominica. Next base: position 19,270,044 of record QCXZ01000053.1, on the reverse strand, counting down.
TTTTAGTTGTCATCGTTAGATGGCGGCAACTTAAAGTGTAAGATTTTTACATTTTTTGCTTTTTTTGTCATCTTATTCAGAATGAAACACATAATAACGATCATGCAATGGGAGCATGTGACAAATATACTCTCAGCAGTTACAACACAGATAAGGTTAGGTGCTCAATTTTTAAACCAAGTTCTGCTTCACAAGTTTCAGTTACCTTTTAAGTGATTTTTTTACTGAACTTGTTTAAAATTATTTTTGGTTGCTTAGAGCAGACAAATAAATGTGCGTTAGTATATAGCTTTTTAATTCTTGTATTACGATAAACATTGCTATTATACGGTAATTTTGTACTTATGACGATAAACTGAATGGTAGGTATTTGTAATTTTATAACTTAAAATGAAAACAAAACCTAATGTTTAACCAGTATAAAGAAAATTGTGTCACATTGTGCTTAAGTTGCTCAAAAATTATACACTTAACATGGGGCGCCACCTATCGGCAATCCGTTAAAGCTTGATTTCGCCGGCAAAAACAGGGGCGCTTCCGTATCGTTTGTTCGGCATCCTTAGTGGAGGTATTCGTAGCAATGATTCTAGTATCGCATAGATGGTATGATAATGCAGAGTGTAGAAGGACTTAAAGTGTAGTACTTTAGATAGTAGTATTAGTCCCCAGATATATAGAGTAACGCAATTGATTGATATTTTGACATTTCGGAGCTAAAATAGCGACTTCTGACACAAGTCAGTAGTGAGGTTGGGTAAAGTTATGGGAGAAGATCAGGCGATACTTTTACGTCCATTAGTGACTCCACATACAGTGGGCCGTATGCATCAATTGGCAACTCATTTGGTTTTGCTTAGTTAAGCTGAACCGATAAAGGTGTGGCAGGTTTAATTGTCAATTAAAATTTTTGCATATCGTTTATTATTAAAGAATTAGATTCATAAGCGTTTTTTAGTTTAATTTTAGCACTTGCCTTTAGTCTAGCTTTTAACACATAATACCAGCTGCATCCAGCAATAATAACCTGTTTTGTAAGATTTTTTCACCACTGGAAGCAGATTACATGCCGTTTTGATATCGAACGTATCCACGTTTGTTGAAGAACTGTGTGATTCTGAATCTGATGAGTTTATATTTAAATTATCTAAGTTTTGTGAACTACTTTTTATCAAACTTTAATCTGTCTCTTAAAATAGTATCAATATTATTAAATGTAGCTAATATTACTTCTACATATTGCTGCGATAGTCGCACCGTTGTGTTGTCCGAAATTAAAACATTCACGCACTTTACAAGATGTTCCTTGCAACTTACGAATTTTCTCTTGCTTTCTTTGGGTGCTTTTAATGTTTAGCCTGCGGTGGATACTTTCCTTTAACTGTCATTTTGCTCCTATGATAATAACTAGTAACCACTCTTTCCTGACGTCTCTTGGGTAGCCACAGAGGTATTTGTTTTTCTTGCTTATCTTGTGTGTTTCCGGCCATTTTTAACTGTCACTTATCTTCGGGACACTAAGTTTCCGGAAAATTTTGGAGTCGCGACTAACAGTGTCGCTATATAGGTAATGTAATGTGATATTCCATGTATTCAAAGATTCACTTCTAACACTAATTTATTGATTAAATTCCGAATCCATAGTGGGACGACATGCCCTCTATTAGTTCGTGACTCTAACTTCTTGACTAACTAACCCGGTTATAATAAATATTCAACATAGGTATAGGTATGTCCTATTAAAATTGTGTATACTCAGCAATTGCATTTATTGCTGTTTCATACACATTACCTTACACCTACGTTGTTCCGACAGCTTTGAACATTACAGCATAAGGTGTTTGCCTCCGAAACAAAGTTGGCCCGTTTCTGGATTTTACTCGAACTTTTCTTAATGGAAATTCCTTAGCTTAGTTGTCAGAAATGATCGATTAGATATAGAATGCGGATACACCTTGGACAGTGTTCATACAATGGCTTGGCCGTAAGTCAGTTTTCGTTAAAATAGTTTGGACTGCCCGATTTTAATGTTAGATGTCTAATTTCGTATTAATTATTAATAGAGTTGGCTAACAAAGATGAAGAAAATATGTTCAGTACGGTGCCCATTGGATCGGTTCTCACTAATCTATAAAGTTTCGTTTAAACAGTTTTTCGTTGACCACCATATTAATGCGTGCAAAAAATAAGCTGTAAAAATAAGTAATGGTAGTGACAGTAGGGAGATTTAACTGACTTCAAAATGTTATAACTCATTATAAACGTTCTGTAATCCACTTCAACATTGTTGTGAGGTGTGTATATGATGCATTTCATAAAAGGTAAGAATTCCTGCTAACTACATTTTTAAAAGAATAGGGTCATTAAAAGTGTCGTTTCGTGTATTATGACCAAAGCATTTTTTGGGCAATTAATACAATCTATCTTTCACATGTGTGCTAAAGTCTTAGATTTCAGTCACAGATGTGATTAAATATTTACGTTTCTTATATTTTCAAAAATTAATTCTAAGGAGAAAAACAAATAGAACTTGATATTGCCGATACTAGAAAAATGGACAGGAACTATCTCTCATTTTTCGTATACGAGTTTATCTTTAAAATTATTACTAGCGAGTATCTTTTACATCTAAAAGCCCTTAGATATATTTCTCGAGCAGCGGCATCAATTTAAATATGGATATTACATCTTTGATTATAAATTCATTTGTAGTATGAATTATATAGTAGGAAAAACAACGTTGATGATATAGTGCTTTGACGAGTTGTTGAACATACTGATCCACCAGTGCATATCAGAACTTTACATCCAACTGTGACAGACATAAAATCAATTAATTATTCTAATGGAAAAATTAGTATTGAAACTGATTATGATGCAGAGTGGCAAGACCTACCGATTAGGGCTCAAGAAACTACAATTACACATGAATACCCACGTCTATATAATCAGAGATGCGAAATTTCTCAAGCCAAATGGAAACACCTTCAGGAACTTAAAACTAGGGCTAAGCAAAGTATCGATACCTTTGGCGGTATCGAGGTGGTATTCAAGTATAGAAAGTATTCAAAAGTATTGAACGTATTTAAAAGTATTGAAAGTATTCAAAAGCATCTGAAGTACCGAAAGAATCAAATGTATTGAAAATATCGAAGCACTGATATGGGCTGGATAGAATATCGATACTTACTCAAAGTATTGTTACTTTTGGCGGTATTGGGGATCGATAGCATCTTGACGTAGTATTTAAGCATCAAAAGTATCGAAAGTACCAAAAAATATTGAAAAGTATCTGACTTGTCGAAAGTATCAAATGTATTGAAATATCGAGTACTGCAATAATTTAAAGTATGAGAAGTATMTACAGTTGTGAAACAAACAAGTCGTGGCTCGTGGAGCATTCCAGGGGAATTATGAATACAACAATCTAGTGACTCCCCGGTTTCATAAGTTGTAACTGGATCTAACATTTGATATATTGTACATGCACCTCAGCATATTCCAAACTATTCATATTTCAATAATTTAGCCATTGATTTGCAGCACCTATATATGTATAGTGCAGCAACTTTGATACTTTTGATATATTGGATACTTTGATATTTCCGATACTTTCAGTATTTCGATGTTTTAGGTACCTTCGATACTTTTGATACTTCGATACTTTTGAGTAGTGTCGATACTGCACCGGTATAGAATATCGATACGTGTCTAATGGTATCGTCCACCCCTACTTAAAACTGTACTGCCTCAAGATGTTAACCATTTTTATGACAATTTATCTCACTGATCTTCGTTTCTCTTTTGTTGATAGGTGATAATGTAATTATTTTATAATTTTGAATGAATGAAAACTGTAGTACATTTATATTCTTCGTATTACGTAAAAAAGGCAAATGAATATATTCTATTTACGTTATTATAATTTGTAGCAATATCTCCTATCTCCCGTAACTTTCATAATGCTTGTTACAAGGCAAAGTTATAGAAATAACATGAAGGGGTTGAAACGTGAAAGTACACATATTATTTGTTCTTCCTGACCACTTGTGTATATAACATTTAGGAGATATTAAAGGCTTCCCATCCAAATGAAGTTCAACTATGTGTTCCAGTTCAGGCTGACTGAATACAATTCAAAACGACGAGCTTTGTGCATTGATGATGGCCTTCAAGCCGAAGCGCAGGTAGAGAGAATAAAGTTGCTTAAAATTACGCGTAAGAATTTTATTCGATCCGATACAGAAATTACTCAAAGACAAAGAACCTTCAACCTTAGCTTATGAGAATATACTTTCCAAGAAAAGAAGCGAATCATTAATTAGCACCTATAGTATGCCACGTCAAACATCTACCTTCAAATAGCAAAACGCAATCTGTAAAATGTCCCTGCTAAAACCTGAAATTTGCCATTTCCTTCAGCGCGTTCAGAACCATTTACACTTATCGATAATACGCCTGCTCGCTTTCACTAATATCATTACTGCGCTATTCAATAACTTGTCAGCTTAACCTCTAATGAAATCACTCTGAAAACAGCGTATAACCCTTCGATAACTGACGCTTTCACGGCGGTTTTCCTAAATCTGGCTGAAATATGATAGAAGCGTGGAAAGCATAAGCGCCACACGCCGTTACAGTTAACCGGTGGGAATATGTAAAATGGCTCTTTGTGCGAAGCGATTCAATTTGGCTGATTATACTTGAAAGGTTCCATCCGCGGATTTTCCATCAGAGGCGTGGAGGCGACCTTCGGGATCTCGGGACAAAGATTCGCGGCGCTGCGACAACCGCAGCTCGAACCGAAGCAAGGCGGGCAAATCCAGCTAAAATTTGGATTCCACCACACTTGTTACAGTCATGTCGTGACGCTGAATTATTTTTGTCGGATCTTTTGCTTTTGTCTTGCAAATCGGCTGTGATGTCGCCAAAGACGTAAAATTAAATGGAAATTCGTGGTAATGGCCTAGAAAACTAACCTTACCTGTAAAAATTCACACTTGAACATTCTAAGGCTCCCACGGCAACCGTTGTTTAGGTGTCGATGAGTTTTCGAGCTTTTCTGCCGTGTTCCATGCTTATAAACGTTTCGGCGTACGTCGCTGTCGGCATCTTCAGTGAACACTCTTAACGGTTAGCATGTGATCTGGTGACTAGTTCGTAGGCCGCGGCAGAAGAGCCTGGAAACTCATTGACACCTGAACATATTGTATTTGAAATAACAAAAAAGTCGATAGAAGTTTGATATTTACAAATTAAAAAACACCTTATAGATTAATGGCTACAATTGCAATCGGCAATAATGGGGTTGTAGACCACATTTTTTTATTGCAGAATATGTATCTACATAAAAAATAATAGACCCCTGTTTATTCATTTATTTTCCAAATCGCTTAGATAAACATAAAAAAATGGTAAAGAATAAATATTTGAATGTGTGAGGTAGGTTGATCCTGCCGCTTGTGATTGGCAGCAGCTGTGTGTTGTTGCCAGAGCACAATAATTTTCAGCGTTCCAGTTGCCTATGCGTGTTTTTCGCTGCCAACTGCCGACGAACGGACGACGAGCGTCATTCATAACCTCTCAGTAATGCTCGTGTTGTTTGCTTTTGTTTATCGATCACGATTATAACGTTCAAAACGCGGACGAAATGGCTGCTGAAAAGAAATGTTTTGTGCCAACATGCACTAATACTAGTATTGTTGCTCTAGCGAAGAAATTTTTAATTGTACCCGAAGAAAAATTAAGACGAAAATTGTGGTGTGATGCACCAACAGCAAGTCGCTTATGTTAAAGAAACTAGAGGCAAAAATATAAATCCTCCTCACAAAACAAAATCAAACGCAAATGTAAACAAACAAATCATCTTTCTATCTGTACACTGTTGCCACTGGGGCTGATAGAAATTCCGCTAGATTGGCGTATCGAATCCGCTAAAATTTTTAAGACAGGGTAATCTGTTGATATACAAGGGGATTTATTGTTTATTTTGCATAAATAACTATTATTTTTCTACATATTATGCTATAACGTTAAAAATTTCGTTGTCGAGCTCATCGTGTTCCTTCCAGAAATATGTTTCGTTGCTTATTACTTGGTTTAAGACAATAATATCTGCGCCATTTGACAATCTGCAACGTGAAACACACAAGCACTAGTGAGACGTAGGTAAAATTTTGGATTGGTAGGTAAAAAATAGCAGGAAATATATCCCAGGCAAGGAATACAGTAATCATCGAGTCACCTAGCATAAATAAATCGATTGTAGATACTTCATATCTAAGTTTCCCATATTTATACGCTAAAGTGAAACAGTTAATATTAATTAAAGACTTTCTTATTCCGTTAAAATATTTGCTAACTGCTAAAACGTATATTTTGCCGTTGGGCGAGAATTTTATCCGCTAAGTTGGCAACACTGACCAGATGTCTCTTCTATGAGTCAAACGCGAAATCACGGTAGGTTTACCGTGGCGAAATGCAATCCCACCACACTCCCCCACTCTAGCCGGGTCAAGTGACGTTGCTAGCAATATTTGAATTTGGCGGAAAACTTTAGAGGGCGAAAATAAGACAATAATATAACATTAGAAATATTTTTTGTTGCTAGTATCTCACTTCATTGGGTCTAGGAAAACCTACAAATGTGTTGCAATAACGATTTGTGATAGAGGGCTACAACCAAATTCCTATGGAAATTCCACATCTTGCTATGCAACATTAAAAATTGTCAAATAACCTCTGGTAGCTATCATAAGGAAGAGAAATCTTCTTTTTTGAAAATGCCTAGAAAACGTTCGGTTTTATCAGAAAATTTTAACTTATTTCAAACTCTAAAATTTTCAATTTTTAAATGTTCAAAGGAACACAATCTATTGTTTTCTTTTTTGTGGCTGCAGCTGTAAATTGATCTTGTTATTTTAAGGAAGGAAATCATATAACTCCGTCTCTAATGCATTAAAAACTGAAAAAACTTAATTTCAATTTTTTATCGTGCTTTTTACCTTCTTGTCTTTTTAAAATCATACCTACAAATTGATTAATTCTTCTGAATTCTAGGTCACTAATTCAAAATGGTATTTACCATACATGAACGTGTAGAAATTGTGAGCTTATCTTCCTATTTTATAAAAATAACGACTGTGTTAAAGCTACCCATTACAAACACATCTTGGAACTTGTGGGAAAATTTAGGGAGAGTGGATCGATTCAGAATCAGGTACATAAACCCATCAGAGTTTGTTTAGAGTTAGCGGATCATCAATCTTCGTGATTCTTCACACACACAAGTGTCGTCAATTTTATTTGGCGCATTAATTAAATAAAGACGATTTTAATAGATGATTGGAATTCAGTGAAAATTTAACAAAACGTCTCAACAATAATCCACGCTTCTTTACAATACTTGTCTCTCAGACGAGTCTACATTCTTCTTAAATGTTTATGCCAATCAGCATAGCTGCAGATTCTGGAGAATACTAATCCTCACTTGATGGGCAAGGTACAGATTTAGAGACTAGAAACACCTATGTATGAGCTAAGATATTGTAGGTCCTAACTTTCTTGAGRACGGTGTCATCGGCCAGCTTTATCTCGATATGCCAGACACGCGGATCTGCCCCCATACACTGCCATCATGAATCATGAACATCAGGCAATTCATTACGACTATTTCCAGATGCCTATTGAATGACCCGTAGGATCTACAGTTCTTACACCCTTAGATTTTTCATTGGGGATACTTGAACTATGTCAAAGAATTGTATTTCATTGCCAGCACTTGACATCAGTTTGTATCAAGGTTGATAATAACTGAAACTTGTAGTTTCACAGCTATTAATGAGAATTAATTGTTCAAAAAAATTGGTCGCTTTTTCGATAACATTTTCAAACAAGGTATTGTACTTAAAATTAAAAAATAATCAGCAGAAGTTACGCTATTAATAAAACACTGCAATATGATAACTATTTCTGTAGCTATATAATACTATAATTATATGTTAGTACTACAGACGAATTTCTTTTTTACAAACTTTCTCCACCTGTTTTTATCTTCTGCTTTTTCTCTGCATTTCCTGAAATTAGTAATTAATGCAATACCTTCTTTCATCGCCTTTAACCATCTGTTTCTCCATTTTTTATCTATAATTAGTAGTTTTTACATGCTTTTTGTCTAATATCCGGTTCACTTGTCCTACCTGTCTAACCCTTTAAGGTGTTGCTAMTTGTGTTTTGTTGGCTTGTTGCATAAATCCATCACTTCTTTATTTGTCTGCCTTTTCTACCTCCTAGACTCTTTATAATAATCTTTTATTGAAGTTACTAGCTTTGGACTCATCAATTGACTAAGCATTCCTATTTCGCATTCTTACAACACACTTACTGGCACTCGTCACTCTAGGATATTCAAAATTATCTACATATATTCTTTTAGTTATTTATACAAGCTTGGTTTAGTGGACTATAACTTATTATTATTATTATTATTATTATTATTATTATTATTATTATTATTATTATTATTATTATTATTACTACTACTACTACTACTACTATTATTACGATTAAACGTTAAATACAAAAACAACAATCTAAAGAATACATATAATTTCCAAACATCACTAATCTTCCTAAAGTTACGAATACTTAAATGCTTTGAAGAGTTACTATTAGGATCTTACAGCACTATAATTAATCCCCCAATCGGAACTAATAAGCTCTTAAGTGATTTGCATGTTCAACTTTGCATCTAAATCGCAAATACTCGGTTGTCTTCAACATGACAAAACCGCATTTACGAACAATAAACACTATTAAACTACGATAATTTAACTAATCAGCGGAACTAATAGTACATCCACCCACAACTTTGTGCCTCAAACAATAAAGTTCGTTTCTAAAGATAGATTCAGAGCAATTAACAAGCCATTGATTTATCGCGTCGAAGCGCTTTAGATCTCACTGCGGGAGAGCCTAAGCATGGGGCGAACATCACCATTACTAAAATGACGTACACTTGCTAAACACGCACGAAATTACATAGTATTGATCAGAATATTGGCTGCAGAGACACCAATGTCCGCTTTTTTATTACATTTGACTGTTTCAGTTTCATAAGTTTTGTAGTGGATAAAAAACGCTTGTTCAAAAATATAATATTAGCTGATCAGGGATTAAAGATGGGAAGAAGTTTTAACGATGCAGAACGTTAGAACAGATCATAACCCAAAATTCTGTTCAGTGATAGTAATTGTACTTTCGCTTCTTACATTAGAGAAATCTGCTGTCTATCCTTATTATCGTTAGTAATCTTGACGTTTACCTTCTGTATAGTTTTTAATTAAGCAGTGCCAATACCCTTTGTATTACCAATGTTAAATAAACAAAGAACGTCAAAAAACACTGCCGTAGACTTTACCAGTAAAAAAAAATATTTCTGGGTTCAGAAAGTTTTGATGGAAACCAATTTTATGTCTATACAGTATGCAAAACTATAGGATTGAAGCATTTAAGTTTTCAGGAAGATCTCTACGCCACGCTTAAATTTAGAAAATTAGAGAACTAGCCACCAAGTAAAATTTAAGACAAATTGCACATAAATTTATACAGGGTGTCCCACCCCAGAGTGTTTTTCTGTACCTTCAAAATATGAAAAAATGTTTTACATCCAACAAATACGGCTGTCATCCAACCTGTATATTATTGCATTTTTCTAATGCAACCTTATTAACTATATCCATGGTCAGCCATTTTTACGTTTTCTGTCATTTTGTGAAAAATATAACGTTTGCGTGAATTGCTTAAGAAAATCACAAATATCTTCTAAGCTAAAAAAGATAGGACATTGGGGTCGGTTCCTCTTCTCTATTTTAAGCTAAAATCAACTCTGTATTTAAAATCTAAACCAATCACACACCTCAATTTAAGGTATTGTCATGGTTACAGGGTTGATTTTAGCTAATATCAACTTTAACAAAGAGAAGAGAAACCAGCCTTTAGCATTTAATTGTAACATATTTTCTTGGATGCATGCTATTAGTTAAATAACAAACAGATTAAGATGACGAAGCGCGTTTTATACATTTGACAATCGACACGAGGACAGTAATGGTACAATTTGTTAAGCCACCACTATGACATATATTTACAAAAACCATGAAGGTCTTACAGGATGTTTTTGACGGACGCCCATTAAAGGGAAAGTGCTATCTTATGACTTAGTTTTTAATTTTATTGAAATTGTAATTTAGACAAATTTAAACAGGGTTATCTTGATTTTTAAAATAAAATCTGTCAATATATTTACTTAGTTCGATGCGGGTTTCACAGTTACTAGACTATACCCAAAGATATTGTTCTAAATATCAATAATCAAAACAACTAGTGTGCACAAGCCTTAATCAAATTATGTTGATAGAAAAACAACTACAACAACAACAACGATAATAATAATAATAATAATAATAATAATAATAGGACTTTATTTAACCACACTATTGTGCGAAGTCTAGCGTAGCTATTCCACTCAACATTAAGAGAACAAAATAGTAACAACAATTATTTGCATTGTGAGACTTAAAGAGAAAACCATGAACAAGTAGCTAGGCAATTAACAGGTCCCTCACGACTTATCCACCCATTTGGAAAGTTTTTGCTTCAGAATTCTTTGATGACGCCGCAATTATGAGCAAGAACTCCATCGTATTATCTAGAAAATGGAGATAGTTTTTGCCGTTAAAGTAGCCATTGAAAAAGAAAAAAGGAAACGAATCTGTAGGATGATTACCCAAAATTTCAGTGTAAACGTTTGAAACGTAGAAAAATAAGCATATTTTGGGTCTCATAGTAGTGAAAATTGTGTCTACCAATCCACTGTGACGAAATGATGCGTTTTGAAGAAAATCTAATCTTCACAAACTATTTGCCCCGTAGCAATTCCTGATGATTGAATGTATGTACCTGTGTGGCTCGAGATTCTGTCGTGCACAGCGACCATTTCACAAGTACTTGAACGCGGATTTTCTTTAGCTGACGCGTACCAAAAGTTTTTCTTCAGTAACCGCGATATGTGTTTCTTTCTTTTAGGTAATATACCCGTCCACTGATAAGCGAGAAGCGTACATCATTGTTGGAGCTTCTTCGTTTTAAAACAAAGAAATTAACAAGAATACGCCGGTACACTAGACAGGAAGGAACTTACATGGAATGAGCGTTCTTCGATCGTATTCTTCTCTGCGGGCTCATGCGAAGACAACCGGTGGCGTAATTTCTTCTAGGGGTTGCGGAAAATTACCCGGTGACACAAAACTAAGATAGCGGCGCGGCGGTACGTTTTTCTGTTCGAAAAACACGTGGAAACGAACAATGCGTGTATGTAGCATCGAGTTTTCATGCGGTCTCTCTCCTCGATCCGTGCTCTCTTCTCCCACTAGCTCAGGATAAGGAACAAAAAAAGGGACAAAAAGGGAGTGCACGTAGGCGCATATGCAATAATGAAATAATGATAAACAAAGATCCAACAATCATAGATGCTGTAAAATGACAATTACTTTTTTAGATTTTCCAAGAATAAAGACCGCGGCAATGAGCTCTTCATTCATGAAAGACATTTTCCAAAATCAGCAGGAAACTCACAAGAAAAGAGAACCCAACTTGTAGCAACAATGATGGTTCCTAACAGAAAACAATTAAAAACAAATTATAATGGATTTAAGCAGCGACATCACTGTCTCAATCAAGTACATACAAGATTTGCAACTTGTATGGTGTATTAACTAGAAGAGATTGCTTCTATGAAATTGATTTGGTAGTTATCACATTGATCAAATTTCAGAACTTTTAACGCACGAGCAGATTAAAGCCAGGGGCGTGCGGTTCTAAACAAAGAGGCGGCCACATCGGCGACATTATAAGGGGGCGGTAAACATGAAAATCGTAAATGCGATTCTTCGCGTTCTTAGATTTTACACCGACCAGTTACACGAATGAAACACCGACGAAAAGTAGAGCGTATTGGCCCAATATTCGAGCAGCTGTTCAATTCGCGATTCCAAAGAAACAAAAATTCAACTCTGAAATTACTTTAGGTGCGGCATTTCTAAACCATGCATCGTGCTAATAAAATCCACCGCATGGTCCTGATTACGACACCCCAAAATATTTTTCTATACTAGTTTTGCCATTTTAATCAAAATTCCACTGTATCACAAAGTTTTTCGTAATGGCACTTACCAGAAACTATTATAACAATATTTTAATTACTGTTTTCAGGTATTTACTCTGCATCAAACCGCAACGCTCCCGCTGCAACACTTGCCACGGACAAAACGCAACCACCATGTCACTGATCTCATCCAGGAGGAACCAGTCCATCAGCAACCGCAAGGGACGAACCCCATCGATAAGCAGTAGACCTGAAATACAAATGGGACAGGAAACTTCCGTAACATTGTTGGGCAACGGTAATGACCACGCCTGCAGCAAAATATAAATTGCCATTTACTTGAATTATTACGTGTACTTAACAAATGGACGTCGTAGGATGATAATAGGCAGTGATTTAGTTTGGGGGTGATGCTAGGCGCAAGGCAACAGCAGTAATTTTGGGGTTAATGCAGTAATAAACTGTAGCAAATTGGTGGGTTTTAGTTACATATTCATATGTAAAGAAATCGAAATGCAAATGGCTGCTGCTACCAAATTTCTTGTTCAGACATGATCATTCACAGTAAGTAGGTTTTTTAGACCAGTTTGGAAACTTCTGGAACTACATGACTGCAATTTTGCAAATGTATGCTTACGATGGTCCTCTCTAACGAGAATATTGCCAACGTTGTAAAATTTGTCGTTACAAAAGCGGCGCATTTTTTACTGTAGATACTGGGGAATCAATTTGAGAAATTTGGGTGTGAATGGCTTGATTTTCTGAAATAAAAACCTTACCTTATGTACGAGTTTGATCGACAATATTTTCGTTTGGAAGAGCACCTTTCAAAATATACACGTTTAAAATTTCAACCAAGTGCACCAAGACAGTAACTCAACACAGCCATGTATAAAATGAAAACAAATTTACAAGAATTATTAAACAAAAGATATCGTAAGTACCTGAACACAGTAACTTTGTCAATAAAAGGTATGAAGACTTATGCTTCTTTCTCGCGGCACGGATTTTTATAAACGGTCCTTGTTCCCTAAGCATTATAAACGCTGTAAGTTATTCGTGATTTAAATCAAAGATGTTACAACACTGTTCCCTTTTTTTAAAGACAGAATACGATGGTACTGTATATCATCGTTCGCTAATATCCAGTACCTTAACAAAATTGATATGTAGCAATAAGTAAACTAGCTGGAGCAATTAGAACTCTAGGACTAATCAAAAAGTATAGTCTTCGAACGCTTGCTTTTATGAAGGTGAGGTCAAGTCAGATCAACTCTGTGAAGTCCAATTTCATTTATTTTGTAGCGAAATCTAATTTTTCAACCTTTTTAACCAGCCGTTTGTAGAATTATAGGGTTTTCGTCACATATACATGCCAAACTTGCAGACATAAGAACACCACAACTGTATGTATGCATTCTGGTGGGTACATTTTGAGTATTTGCCATGTTAGTATATACTGTCTTTTTTGCTGCTACTAACTAGTAGGTTTTTTTTGCTGTTAAAAATGCAACTTTCTTTTAGCGTATAAGATAAGTAATGAAAAGACGATAAAATATGTTTTAATACCAATCTTTAAGATGTGCCATTAATATCGTGACAGCCGCTATTTATATGCTACTGTGTACATATACGAAGTAGGCAGTATTATGTACGCATTTGAATGCTGACCTTTTACGAAGTATCATACTTTCAAGATAAGTTGCATGATTCACTATTTTGTTCAAAATGTCAGTGCTGGGTTCATAAAATAATTTAATTTAATAAAATACATAAAATGTAACGCTTCTTTTTTACCAACAAAAAAGTATAAAGATCGTTTTTTTTAATATACTGGTACAACTGTATATCTATCCAATTCATTAATATAAGCTTGCTTAGGTTGTTAATTATTTATTGTATTACAAAACCTATACTGCGATGTATTCTCGCCTTCATTTTTTTAAGAATACTATCTGACATATTTCAGGAACTACAACAGCGTTTTTTGAGCTTCACGTTTTAGGAATCTTGTAAGATAATGTTTTAACACCGTAAAATATTTTCTTGATTATCTAACTTTCTGGGCATGACAAATTAACCCATTTTGAAAGTTTTCTACGCTCGTTCACATATTTATTATTGTAAAAAATATGAGAATACCCCCAAGCTTATTTAATATTAAATGGCGTAGTATTATATTAGGTACTTAATTTCTTGTTGAATTTGAAGCCTACTGTGTTAACCTGTGTCATCCATAATTTTATTATCGATGTTTGCAAAATTTGGGTAAAAAAATATCCTTCGTATAAACTACGAAAAATTGATAAATCTGCCTCTTGCCATTCGATTTATCAGAAAACGCTATACAGTTGCAATTGAAAATTATTGGAACAACAAAGCAACTTGTCAAAAGCTTGATTTTGTCCCCACATTACATTTGGATTCATGTAAAATGACTAAAACATCACCAAGGTATGTTCTCATCGTAATAAGAAAGGTTTTGATGTATAAAAATAATAAGCAATCACATATTTAGAACAAATAGGCTCCAATATATTTTAATAAGATCGCAAGTCGTCAGTAATGCGGTGCAGCGTTTTATACTTTATCAAACAACGAAAAATCTATATGTTATTTTCGCTTTTTTTAAAGATACATCTTTTTTGAATGTCACAAATGTATGTTTTGCAAAAAAATACTAATAGAGCCTATAGAGCACACTTTATACGGCCTTTAAATTAAGGTGGAATAAAGATGTACCAGTTTTCTTGCAAAACACTTAAGTACTATTTATATTTTCAGGCTACTGCTACCAAAATCTATTTGAATTCATCTTTCTGTAAAACTTCAAACCACTTTCTTGTTTTATTTATTTAAATTGAATATGTACTAAAAAAGAACGCTTTAGTTCCAGTTTTGGTTCTTTTGTAGCACAAAATTACATGTTGGATAAAATCTTATTGAAAGCATTACAATGTGGTACAGCTTTCAGGCAAAGTAAATGCACTGCGATATAAAATATCCTACTATCTTATGAAATAACTTACTCTTGGAAAAGAATTCAGCAAACGTAGATTTCAATGCAGCCTTTTATTAAGTTAATTACAACCTTATCACTATAGTCATTCAGCTACTACTGAAGAGTCTACTGTCACTAACCAACCGCACAAATTAAATAAACTGCAAGCAAACCAACCAAGTAAAATCTTTTACCTCAAGCTAACGATATGCCAAAAATGAATGCGTCCAGCAAGAACCCTTTGACTTGTATTAGCACTGCAATTTATCTGACAACTTAAATAGCGAAGCCCTACGTTACTCTCTAGCAACGACAAGAACATGCGTTGGTCAGCCAAAGTGCAAAGAGTTACCACGTGAACTTTATATAAATGTTTGTGCATATTTAGCGTATGTAAGTTTCCTAAACAGGGTAACTTGTATATATACATAATGTAGTGTAGTGGAGTGTGAGTACTCTTTGTAGTTGCTACAGTTGAAACGTGTAGTTGCGGCAATTATGAAGTAAACATGAGCAAACGCCCGCAGCGGCCAGAAACTGCATTTGAAAATCGTATCTAGTTTGTGAAGAGGGTTTCTATAGATGATTAATGCAACAAGGGCGGCGTTGATTTCTGAATTCTTTATGACGCCTTTTTGTAACTGCTGCCAAGCTGTAATAATCATATACTTTACTAAAGGTTGCGGAAAAAACTATGGTTACGAAATTGATAGTCTTATAATACATTCTACGAAGCTACACAACATATTTTAATATACGAGGGGGGACCCAAAAGAAACCGGATTTTGGTCAAAAAAAAATATATTTATAAACCTTTATACAAAATTACTTCAGTCACCTTCAAAATATTCTCCATTACATGCGATGCACTTGTCAAGTCTCTTTTCCCACTGTTGGAAGCACGTTTGGAACTCTTCAAGTTTGATATTGTCCAATGCCCTTTGCGAAGCTGTTTTTACCGCCTCCACATCATCATAACGCTTCCCTTTTAACGTTTTTTTTTCATTCGTGGAAATAGGAAAAAGTCGCACGGGGTTAGGTCCGGCGAATACGGAGCGTGGGGAACGAGAGACCTTCTCTGAGATGCCAAATAGTGGGTCACTCGTAAGGCCGTGTGTGCTGGAGCGTTGTCGTGATGAAGAAACCAATCACCTGATCGCCAAAGTTCTGGGCGTTTCCTCCGCACATCCTCTCGCAGACGCCTAAAACATCCAAGTAAAACTGCTGGTTAACAGTCTGGCCAGGGGATACGAATTCCCGAAACACAATTCCACGAACATCAAAAAAGACAATGATCATCGTCTTCACATTTGACCTCACTTGCCTTGCTTTTTTTTGGTCTGGGAGAGTTGGGAGTCCTCCATTGACTTGACGCTTGCTTGGTTTCTGGGTCCTATCCGTAACACCAACTCTCATCCCCTGTAATGACTTTGTTCAAGAAGTTTGGATCACGTGCAATCTCTGTTTTCAAGTCCTGACACATTCTTGCGGATGGTTTTTTGCTCCTGTGTGAGAAGGCGCGGAACAAATTTAGCACAAACACGTCTCATGTGCAAATCCTCACTCAAAATCCGCTGGCACGAGCTCAAACTTATTCCTGTCTCTACTGAAATTTGGTTGATCGTTTGGCGACGATCCTCGTTGATCTTTTGGCGGACTTTTTCAATGCTCTCCTCGTTTCGCGATGTTGACGGGCGTCCAGAACGAGCTTGGTCTCCAACATTCATCTCACCACATTTAAAGCGCCTAAACTACTCGAAAACCTGTGTGCCGCTCATAGCGTCCTCCTGGAAAGCCTCCTGAAGCATTTGGTGTGTCTCCGTTGCAGATTTTTTAAGCAGGAAACAAAATTTCGCACACACTCTTTGTTCTTTTAAAGTTGCCATAACGACATCGCAGGGGTAACCCGCCAACAGTCAGAGAAACAAGACACCACGCTTGCGCGTTCAGCTCTACACTGACGCCGTCTGCACAGCTGTTTCATGAAGGTCTCTACTAACTCCATCTAGCGGGAGAACCCTGTACTACGTCTACCAATGGCAGCGCCCTCGGAGTCCGGTTTCTATTGGGTCCCCCCTCGTACACTACGTACGTCATACCACCTTTTGTTACGGCCTTTCAGACATGGTTTTATAGACTTAACTATTTTCCACTGCTTACACAGTCAATCTTCAGCTTCAGAGCAGATCTGTGCAAACATTGAGCGACGAGCAACTTAGCTACAAAAGCGCCAGATGGCATTCGGTAGCGTTACATTTCGTAACTTTGAACAGGGCTGTGATGTTACAGTATAGAACGTTTGACGAGTAATTAAAAGGTTCGTTAATAAATCTACATGCAAAATACCACATTAAATCTTTTATAACCGTTACATGTCATATAGGTAAAAATAACTTCATCACCACAAATTAATTCGACAATCGACAAATGACAGGTATCTGTCAAAGCAACGTGCAGTTGTGTTCACTTTCTTGGGAGGCGGCAAATTAATTTAATCAATTATTTCCATCAGAAGCGCCTGAATGCATGAATAATTTATAGAAACCCTTTGTAAGATATAATTGGACAACTAACTGAAAGTCATCTTGGTTCTGTCAATAAGCTTGTCGTTGATGTGAATGTAAGGCAAACTGTAACACAAAGGAAGAGTAAACACAGGACCCACTAACGCTTTTTTATATATGTGTGCGTGCAAGCAAGCGAGTGATATGTTTGTTTACAATCGATAGGCTGGAATGTTTGAGATGAATATAGTAGAGTTTGTCAACCTTGCCAAAGGACCAATGTTACCACTGTCAAAGCCGTTGCCCCCTTTCTACCCTTGATGTATAGGTTGAAGGTCAAAAAGTGTAAGAAACGTATATAACTTAATCAAACACAAATTATCGTTAGTTACTTAGGCTTTGGGTCGTTCGAAATTCAATTCCGGCAACATCCCCTTAAAAACACTCGAAATTCGTTTATCCTGTGAACAGGAATAAAAAAATCCATCCAATCCAAGCGAATTAACCAGCAATACTCAAAGACATAATTGAATCTCGAACAATCCCACTCTACTGTCTGTAAAACTTTGTACATTCGCTGTCCTCAACTTCGAAACAACATTCGTCTCCACTTGCTGTGTAAAGTGTAATGTAATTAAGGATATTACTGGAGCTTTGTACAAAACAGGCAAACACAATAAAAACATTTACGTAAAACGTTTTGGTTTTTGTACGGTTGGGGTTGGGATTTATTTAAATTCCCCTAAGGATGGAGATAACAAAATTTAATGAGGCATTTGCATAAACCCCAAAAAACATGCATATTTCATGCGTTACGTTGGTGCCAGCCGCGCATCCTAATCTGAAGGTTATATCGAGCCTGTCAAACATGCATCTAAAAGTTTGAAATGAGCAAATACTCGTGAAAAATAAATACGATCAGTTTTCGTTCGTTCCTGTGAACGAGGGTGCGTCTCTCAAAACAAAAAACAAAATTCATACGCACCCACATGACAATAAATCAATTTGGATATGCCAGGTAACGTTGTTTATTTGGGTCAAATGTAAAAAAGTTGGCGGCGTTCAGCTCATATTCGTACATTGGATAAAACTTACAAACGCTGGCCGCAGTCGGTTCTTGAAAATGTTGTAAAGAGCGACCCTTTTTAGATGATTAATTTCCATTACGATGTCCATTTTTTTATATAAGTAAGAATTCCCGAAGTGTCTGCCAAAAAAAGTAAATTAGGTTCGAAAGTTTTGTTTGAACTAGACATGCTAGACGGAAGGACTGCCGATAAGAGAAGAAAAAAATCGACTCGTAACGACATATTATCTAAGGTAAGTTCGAATGAATTCAATTTATTTAATATTAGCTAGTTTAGGCAAATCTAGCCTAGTTCATTAATTTKTCCTTGACAAACAAAATAATAAAATTTCCAGCCTTTGCAAGTAACAAGGTTATCTTACTGTGTAATAAGGTAACTGCAATATCTTTTAATAATAAAATTCTACAAAATGCACTTACAAGTGTGTGAAAAAGTGGAACCTAGTCTTAAAATAGGCTTTCTTTAAATGAAAAATGAATTACCTCATTATCCTCCAGGAAGTTTGTTACTTTTTCGAATGATTAGTAATTAAGGTAACGTAATAGGTGTAAATTCAGGTAAATTTCGGTTGAACATTTGCGTTACTGATTTGCTCCACCCAAGCATTACCTAGTAGGCGCCAATCTATTCAACAGACAAGCTTTTATTTCTTTGTGTTAAGTAGTCCTTATTGTTACTAATGTCAATGTATGGTTCAGTAATGTGTATTTGCCGGCACCTATATAGTTGTCAAGCGTCAGTGTTCTAGAATACAACCGCATAATTTTGTATTCACACCAATAATGGCTTTGTAAAATTAGGACAGTAACTAAAATACTAATTACTTTTGTAAGAAACCTTGAATTTGAACCTTGATTTTTTGCATGGAAAATTTGTATCTATGCTGTGCAGTACTGTCAAATTCAATGTTCACCAAACGGCCACTATCAAGCACTATAATAAATCTTATTTTTATTTTGCTTGCGCTGTAATTTCAAATTTTGCAACTAAACTTCTTGCACAATTAAGAGTAATGACTAAAATTGTTTAGTGGAAAAGTCAGATTTATTGAACATGGACACAAGAATCTCAGACATGAACTCAGTCAGAAACCTGCTCGGAAATAGCAATTGCAAATAAATGTTGACGGTATATTAGGTAACAGTATAATCGGTGTGTTATGATAATTAGAACAATCCTTTTACTAATGCCGAGTTTTCAGAATTATTTGGTTAGAGTCAAAAAAAACACATAACATTTACTCATTATAACGGATTGCAAATTGAGGGCTTAACAGAAACATTATTAAATTAATCATAGATTAACAAAAAATTAATAAACACACGTTAACATTTGAGAAAAAAGGATATGAAAATAAACAAAAGACAAAATATACAACTAGCCTATCTAGATCATTTCAATTACGTTGCAGAATACAAGGAAGGTTCAAAGACGTAGTTATTAAAAGCAAATATCTTTTAAACAAAGTAAATAAATGTAAATTTTTGATGAATTATAAACCTATTTATACCGTTTGTCTGTTAACTAATAACTAATAAGTACTATTTCTAGAAAGTATATTTTTTTTAATTTATTTCTTTACATAAAATCGTAGGATTAAAGGAATTTAAGTGCTAGTGAAACTAAAAACAGTGACTGAAAATTACCCAGGTTGTTTTTTCATTTGTAACATCTAATCTGTGTTTTTTGAATTTATTACTTAAATACCTTAAAGTTTGTCCAACATAAACAGATTGACAGTGATTACATTTTACCATATATACGTCGTTTGTAAATAAAATCTTTAATTGCTGTTTTTTATTTTAATTTTTAATGTATTACAAAACGCTAAAAGCAATTTATTTAATTTATGACCAATTTCTTCAACATAGGGAGGGACACAATCTAGTAAGTAGAGTTGGGAAGACGACCTCATAATTTCTAATATACAAAGGTATGTGAAAATGGTAAAGTGTTGTTAGTTTTCTTTTCTAAAGTGAACTGTATGTGATTATCATATGGATTAAAAACTGTTTCTAATCGTTCATTTTTGTTTGTAGGTATTGCTAAAACTGGGTTATGTACAAGCTTTCCTATAAATGGGACTTCAAAACTTGATTTATCTAAAGAGGCTGATACAAATTTATCTATTATAGTTTATACTATTACAGGAGATACTTTACTACCCATCGGAATACCAAATATTTGTTTATAAAAGGCATTCTTAAAAGTAAATACTATTATTATCCAATGTAAAATGACAGTGTTCGTCTGAATGTACCGTTTCCATTATTTGATGTTTAGGTAGCATCCCCGCTGTTAGGAGCTGCGTTTTCGCAAACTATGAGAACAATAATAAAATTTACTGATCTTCATGAAACAACTTTTGGTTTTATGTAAACTAAACATTTATTTTTTCTTATAGTATTTATTTGTAGGTTCTGGCTCCTTATTTTTATAAATTAAAGACACTTTATTTAGTAAATAAAATATTCGACAAAGACCTAAATTATAGGTCGAAACGTCATATTATTAGAGAAAGTGTCTTTAATTTATAAAAATAAGGAGCCAGAACCTACAAATAAATACTATAAGAAAAATTAACACAAAAGGACTCCACAAAATAAACACCAACAACTAAACATTTATTGTTATAAGGTAAACCGTAAATTTAATTGTATCTCTTACTTGAAAACAAGATATCAACGAGTTGTATATGTATTTGATTTTCCACCCTTAAGCTTCTACAGTCAGTTCCCCGAGGTAACGTACATAGGTAACGTTTGTTAATAAGTACATTTTGAATTTTAAAATTTTACAAAATTGCTTACCAAACAATTTGAATACAAAACTTTCACCGACTTACCTACATGAAGGTATTTATAAAGGCTCAAACGGAAATTTCGAGCAGGCCATATTCCAGAAGTTAATACAGTAAAGTGGACCCCGTAGCCATTTTTATGTATAACGAAAAAGTGATAGGCAACACTAATAAGGTACAGTTTATGGACAAGCGAGTGCAGTGAGCGAGTAGATTTCAAATCGAATGTTTCTTCGTCCGAATTAGGCCATATTACGTTTCATACCTCCTGTACCGAAAACGATTATTATAGCATTTACCAACGTGAGACCTGAATACAACTCAATTTATCCGTTTACATGTCTAGACCGCTAGTAAATTCAAGCATTCACGAGTTTGCAAGCTAACCCTTGAACTGTAACACAAGCCGAATGCGAAATTCGCAAATACTATTGCACCGTCTGTAATCTCCACAATAGAGTGAATTACGGTACCCTTTAATCGAGTCACAAACACTGAGCCGATGAATATGCAACTGCAGATAGAGGCAGTTGTGTTCAGCTCCTGCACCTACTACACATGTAGGTTGTATAACTGACATGATGCAGCACTGCATCTCTTACATGATTTATCCATCGAAATAATCGCTTTGTGAAGGGTCCTTTAAACTCTGAACCATTATGTACACAGTGTTATTCAGAAGTTATCAACCGCATGGTCATTCGCAAAATTTTTTTCAGTGAGTTAGCTTTATAAGCCAGTGCATACAGAATCAACTACTTGATTATTCAACCACGAATATTTTAAAACAGTGCACTTTATAGATAAGTATGTAACAGGTACGTTTATTTAAATTGTGATTAACAAAAAATACACGTATTGTCGGGGTGTGGGCCGGGAGGCGTAAAATAAAACACTTTATAGTACTATTAATATAATGAAACAAGGAAAATGCCAAGAGAATCAACAATAAATAAATAGTCACCTCACTGCAACGGTCTTCACCAACAGTCTACCTACAATGGTAATTTTCTTTGTCGCCTTCTCAGCCAACTTGGAAGTTGCGACACCGCTGAAGAATTTATGTTCGATACATTCCGTGTACTCGACTTTCGACTACCTGGAACACCGGACACTACTCTAGTCATCAGTGTTGCCAGAAAGAAAAATAAAATATCTGTAGCGTGACTGTCAAAATATCCGTAGATGAACAAAAAATTCCGTAGACACGAGTATATACATATGTATTATTTATTATAAAACCAAATATACATAAATGAGTAAGATAAAACCAAAAGTTTGAGTTTCTTAGACATATATCTTATCCTTGTCGTCACCGTATGCATCTAAATCTGTGTCAACATCAACGAATTCAAAATGCGTGCGGTGTACCTACATCTTTCGAAGTTCCTAAATCAACAAATCAAAAGAATTGTTATCTTTTAGGTGGCGATCTGATAACATACGAAGATAACTACATTACCGTCTGCAGTAAAACGGGTATGGGTACGATTTATTTACCTTATATATTAAAAAAAAATCATGTCACTACATCGATATTAATTTTGTTGAAAAATCCGTATATTTTGAAAAAATCCGTTGTTCCGTAGATGGTACCTGAAATCCGTAGATATACGGAATAATCCGTAGATCTGGTAACGCTGCTAGTCATAAGCGCGTCTATCTTTCCGGATTCATACCACCATACCAGTCACTGAAAACATTCACTCGGCATCCCACRATACAATCCCGACAACTCAAACGGTTGCCTAACTAATAGGCTTACCACGGCCGGTAACGAGCGAACCAGTGCAAGTACACTACTAGTTATTTTGCAAAATACCTATTAAAAATTTCAGTTGGCAGATTAAGCAGATTAAAATCCTTTGTGATTTCAAGGGTACAACGGCCAAGAAATGTTTATTTTAGTTCTCGCTGCTAAAACTAAAACATAGATCTTGGATAAGCAAAATTTTCATCATAAAGAAAAGTATCCAGCTACTTTCTTCTCGTTGTCATGGTCGAAACGTTGTCCTCTTCACAAGCTCTATTTTTACTTGCATTAATCTGCAGTTAGGTATTCCTTGACATCTCAATTTATTAGGGAGAGACTGAGGACGATGCGTATTTCTCCTGTAAGCTAACCTTAATAATTTTGCTTCGAGTTGCAAAGCTAGCATTTGTCCTTATCTGCGGTCCTCTTCCTACCAATACAGTCGCCAATGCCAATCTGTTCATAGGAACTGGACACAATGCGCAGTCTTGTATGTGCAAACTGCTTTGAGTTGCATAACAGCTATTTGAATAAGCTCTGGTATTTCGCAACAATTTTTCCGACGGGAACACTATTTTCACTTAATATGATCATTATAACATTACTTACTATACAATATCTATCTATCAAAGCCATACAAGCGTTAAAGTAAAGCTTTCTTATGATCGTCTGGTTTTCTATTAGAGAAAGAATAGAGTATGCCTAGATATATTGGCCAAACGTATTACCAAATCTAACGAACGCATGTGCAGAGGAAAATGACTAGCGTTTTTTGCCTTTGCAAGTTTTATTTATAGTTACATTGGCTAAATATATCACTAATTGATCGATTTATCTTTTCGACTGACCAAAAGTTTGTACAAATGGTCGATTTATCTAGGGAACGCAAGTATAGCGGATAGTGGCAAAGCAAGTATTGTAATTGATTTATTCTGTTCATGTTTATTCTTCTTTATTTAAATGCATGTTTCCAAAAGTGTAGACGAGAAAGACAACGGCGTAATCCTCTTGCACGATAACTGTTGTGAAATTTTCCCACATCCCCCGTGCAGGCCTGACATGAGTCCTCCGGATTTCGTTTTGTTCCTCCAGTGGAAAGGAGAATTTGGTGAAGTCTCATTTATTGACTTGGAAGGATAAAAACACTGCAACAGCATATGCGTTCCAACTGCTCAAACACCTTTACGTAGTTAACGACATTATAACACATTACATCCTAAACGATGGCAACGTGTTTTGGATATGTAAGGGGATTATATTGAACGACTTTATTGCAATTTTTAAAATTATACATTTCATTTGCAAGCTGTATTTTTGTATGCAGGCATTTTGACATAACCCTCGTATAACGTTAAGTTAAAATAATATTAATTTTTATAAACTTACCAACAACAGCCCAAGAAGAAAGTTGAGGTTATATGGAGCCTTATTGCACTGCCAGACTCGCCAGAAAGCGAACGAACAAGAAGAATTATCTCAAAAGACGAAAGATAACGATAAACACCTCAAAAATACCAAATTCAAAAACCTCCTGAAGGCACCTGGTAAATTACGTACGTTATCACGAGTATTATCACAAATCTAAACAGCTATCCAATAATCTCTTATTTTTAGGGCTTAAAAAAACTGCATGAATTTAAATTACCTCAAGTAAAAAAAATACAAAAAATAGCAAAATAAAACAGTAAGAGCTAGAATGAACGTTGGGGCGCCAGAATGTTACGATATAACAGAGAACAACCGGTTGGTTCCGGTGGCCGCTAGCACAGTCGGTGTGGGGTGTGGGTTTTAAGTGCAGCAATTAAAATACCTAGTAATAATTAAAAGATAAAYGAAAGAAAGAGGCATTGTTGTATCAAATCACGAAAGATAAATGCTTTACAAACTGGATCACCTATTTAATATGCTCAAAACTAGTTAATGGCGCTATAAGCAAAACAAAAGATAGCGTAAGCTGCACGAAACATATATTAAATTCAATAAATACAGAAATTAATTTAAAGAGCAATAAACATACTGAAGTTAAAGTATAAATCACTATAAATGCAACAAAAATGAATTCTGATCCCCCCATGTATATCGGTTTCACAAAACCAAGAACAGTATTTATGTATATCTATATATGTCAAACGAAACGCGTTGCGAATAAAGAAACGAGATAATTAAGCAATGAATGAAAAATAATGTAATACTTTAATATCAAATACCGAGGTGAGGAAACTTTGTATCAATAAATTCAATTTAGCTACGTAAGAAATAAGGACCAATCGCACGTAACATCAGCAGTAAAATAGAACCTATCTATAGCTAGACTTAGCTGTTTAGTCCTTGACGAGTACGTTACGTGAAGGTGGCCCAAGGTCCGGAACCAAATCAGGTAAGTACCACGAATGTCGCCGCTACCAGGTGCAGTCAAGATGTTCTGTGATGCAGTCTCGGAAACAGGAACTTTCCAATCGAGCTGTGCACTGGTAATTTACTAACTGGCACTGGAGAATGTTCACGTCCGTACTGGAATACGTGAAACGACGTGGGTACTTGAATATTGACGTAAATACGTCAGTACTTGAATCTAGATGTAAATACGTCTGTATTTGAAGCCCTACAAGCGAGTATATAATGCACTCGTTGCACCAAAGCGCACAACCTTTTGAACTTACCTCGTATGGAGGGCAACGCCGCGTTAAACGAATACGGCTGGCTAGTCGGGTTATGAGCAGATTTTCAAATCCACAATTGAGTGAAATTCCATTCAACAAAATCCAACTACTATAACTACAGAAGTACTCCAAACTTGAACGGAACAATAGAAGCACTTGCAATCCTTAAATCAGCTTTACCAAGTTAGCTTCAGTAGATCTGCCCATAAACTGCCGAAGTCGACGTACGACCAAGCGATAAGCCAAAATAAGACCGCAAAAACAGACGCCCAAGCCAATATCATGAAACTGAATCCTAATTAATAAAATAACCGTAACAGTACGTTAACAGAAATGTATATTGTAATAGATCAAGTCAGCTTAAATCAAATTATCCCCACCATTCGTCAGCAGGAATGTTGTATATGCGATTTTACTACAATATGACGCACAGACTGCGCGTACTTTAGGTCCTGAACGTTGACTCCTGTATTCCACCGGCGCCAGTAAGAAATACTTCAATATTCCACGGTTCGTTAATTTCAGTGCATTCAAGATGAAGTGTATAGTCGCAAGATACTCAAAGCCTGAAACTAACGAGCCAAAGCCCTGTTATCTTTCACGCTCTGAAACATGGCCTATTAACTTAGTAGTATAAAACGCCTCGAGCTGCATACTGAAAATGGGAGAAGTTTATAGTTTTAGAAGTAACTCTATATGCACAACAAGCAGGTAACTTACAATAGAAGTAGTCAAGTGAATTGCTGCGTCGTACGTAAATGCACAGCATCAAATAGCTCGAGTTTAAAGTTTAAACTGATTCAGAGTTTAGCTGGCAACGTATATTGCGTTGACGGTCGTCTTCCTTATCCATTTAGCAGAAATGTGCTTATTCCTTGATTTTTTCTCAATGGAGATATTGAAATAAGTTACCTGAAAGCTCGAACAATAATCGCAATTCCTAAGTCACAAGACAGGTGGTCACTAAGTTGCTGATGATTTGTTGTCGACTTTGTGAAAACGAATGTGATTTAATGCGGAGCGTGCAAAAACACGGCGTAAACGCCTCAAAAATCGCGCGGTAAGAAAACAACCTCCAAATCTGCTTGAAAACGTACTATCGTAGGACGAACGGACGCTCAGGAGCATGCGACACTGCGCGACATAAGGGAGAACACTCCGCGTCGTAAAGTAGTTCCAAATTCAAACATTATTTTTTTTAAACTAGGCGCGACCGCAAGAAACGGATTTCACATTCGTGTTCAGGAGGCCACTTTCTAGAGGTATGTACAATATGAGCTCCATAGGTCATGTGACGGCTATAGTAGATAATTACCCACAATCAGATGCTTTGATATACTTGCAGCATATTCTTGCAGTTTTTTCGTTTAGACTGATTTAGGTTAGAATCTTTTCTATGGGGTTTTCTTATCCATTCTTTCTGAAGTAATGCATCGTTTGGAAACGCAGAAAGGAAAGTGATTTTCTTCACTTGAGGGAAGCTACGCTATATAATCATCCCTGGCATCTGAAATAAGGCAATATTGACATTCTTGCAATGAACTTTGAAACTGTCTTTTGATAGGAGGCTTTTTCTCAAAACTATTTGCTTTTTTATTATTTTTGAACGACAGGGGTCGCTTGTGATCATACAAGTGTTTACGAAATAAGCCTATTTCCAACTGGCGCTTATTTGTAATATTCAAATGTTTTTTAAGCGACATGTCATGTCAAATTGATGAGCGACTTGATTACGTTGCATCAGTACTTGCGATAATAAGTTTGTTTTTCAAAGTAGCTAATGTAGTGATATTTCCGGCTAAACAGTATTTTGTACATGGCAGTTCAGGCTATGCTGTCATGCCGTCATGCTGTCAAGACTCAAAAACGTCAGAGTTCTGGCTGTCATCATCTGTATATAGCTTGCACTTCATCTTGATGTCTGTGTTTTCCAATGTTTCAACTACGGATGCTAATTTGTAATCCGAGTTAATCCTTAATAAATTTGTTTGTTTTAATAAATGCTTGTTGTGGGCCATGCCACCACAGTTTGGCGACGAGGAAAATTCGCTAATTTTTGTCCAAGGAGGAAAAAGTGCTGTTTTTAAGGTAGCACGTACAGACCTAACCTCGACATTCCTTTTAAGTGTTTGGAGCAATTGATTCATTGAGTTTTAAAGAAAAACGGACAAAATTCATTTATTAGCAATAATTCAGTTCAGGAGAACATTTGAGAGTAGGCTATCAGACATTCAATTGTCTTCCTTTTTATAAGGAGTCTGGAATATTTATGCTTTTTGAGCTTTTATTGTATTATATCACCTTTGTGATGTACTATTTTGGTGTGATGCCTATTTTATTATATTACTCTATTATACCACAACAAATGTACAGTACTGAAATACTTGTATACGTGTGCTTGTCTAAAATCCCCCCCCCACGATCTTAACTTTGTAATAAGTTAAGTTGGAGAGATCTGATAAAGTGCAGGAAAGATCGCTGAAAAATGATTTTTACAGGTGTACGTTTTTTCCTGCAAATGCAAGATGACAGTAAATACCAAATGAGAAATTACGAATTACCAAAGCATCTCGTTTGAAAGCTGTTTTATTATCGACATAATCGCATGAAGAAAATTGAAATCTGACAATGTTTCGTTATTATATATGCAACTAAATGCAGAAAATACGTTTGACCTTGAACGACATAAGTAACAATAAAACAATAAAATAGTCTCAATAATTGTCACAGACAATTGTTATCGCTTATCCTCAAACATTTTCAGATCTGGAATGGTTCTAAACGCGGGCGGTTAGGTAATAAAAGCGACTTTCCAACGAAATG
The DNA here is from genome assembly GCA_025024175.1 of Rhyzopertha dominica. Classification (NCBI taxonomy): domain Eukaryota; kingdom Metazoa; phylum Arthropoda; class Insecta; order Coleoptera; family Bostrichidae; genus Rhyzopertha; species Rhyzopertha dominica. Next base: position 19,241,255 of record QCXZ01000053.1, on the reverse strand, counting down.
TATCGCTAGCACATTTGGTATTTAAATATTGTTACTTTACGCATTTTATCACCAGAGTCTTCATAAGTTAACGGGGTAAGGAAAGTGTCGGGGAAGATTTTGTATATGAAGTGGAAACAACGATGTTTTCCTTACAAAGCAATACGACATTTAACCTTCCTAGGAAAATAATAACTATAGCATCATAAGTACACCTTGGGTGTGTTTTAAAGTACGGCCCACAAACGGAATATAAAGAGTGTCCTCCTACTAGTCTATATTAATTTCTAGCCATACAAACAAATTTCGCATGCAACCCAAAGCATCGTGTGGTAGGCGTAGATCGTATATTCAACCCACAAAAGAACAGAACAAGCAAGCTAACTAGACAGCTTCGTAAACTGGAATGCAGTTCGTTCCTTCAGCTTCATTGAACGTTCCAGCTTTCTATTTGCCCACATCAGCCATCAAATTAGCGAATTTTCTAAGGATACGGTTCTACAGGAAACAAAGAGTGATAGTAATTACTCCGTCGCTTAAGAAAACGCTCCGGTTTCCTTTTCTGTTATCGGATTGAAAGCCTGTCCATCATGGATGCCTTAGGCTCGAGAATCGACCTAAATACATTCTTCTTAAAATAACACACAATGTTAGATCTATGCGTTGATAATCTCGCTTATGTTAATTAGAATTACAGAACTAAATGCAGATATGCACTACGATGGAGACAATTATTGTTATTTGTTATTATTGTGTATTGTATGGTATTTTTAGTTCCAATTTTGTTAAATTTAAGAACAGCATCCTGGGCAGTATTTTTCTCCAATGTATGTAATTTCTTGCCATTTAGTATAGCTTCTTTGTATCTATGTATGAATTGGGTCTACAGGTGTTCACTTTTTACCAACTTTAATACTTTGAAACTCTTCGATTCCGTCAATTGTTGCTAGATCCCTCTTAGCTGACATCTTAAATAATACTATATACGCTTGCCGCACCCAGCATCGCCAATACAGCTTATCGTATATAAGGCGACAGTCTAAAAATGTATTTGTCAAACTACTAACAAAAGTTTATTCTTTCCACTCAATACGGCATACTATATGCACTTGCTGGAACCAGGTTCATCATTACAGTTTATCGTATCTAAGGCGACCGTCTAATAACGTATTTGGTCAAACTAACACCAAAAGAGCTTCGTCATTAAACATTATCGTATATAAGGCGGCCGTCTAATAACGTATTTGGTTAAAGCAATACCAAAAAAGTGTATCCTTTCCACTTAATACGGCATTCTATATACGCTTGCTGGACCCATCAGCTTCGTCATTGCAGCTTACCGTATGTAAGGCAACGGTCTAATAACGTATTTGGTTAAACTAACACCATAAAAGTGTATTCTTTCCACTAATACTGCATACTATATACGCTTGCTGAAGCCATCAGCTTCGTCATTATACATTATCGTATATAAGGCGACCGTCTAATAACGTATTTGGTCAAACTAACACCAAAAGAGCTTATTCTTTGCACTTAATACGGCATACTATATACGCTTGCTGGACCCAACTTCGTCATTACAGCTTATTGTATATAAGGCGACCATCTAATATCGTATTGGTCAAACTATCACCAATAGTTTATTCTTTCCACTTAATACGGCAAACTATATACGCTTTTCTGGACCCAGCTTCGTCACTACAGCTTATCCTATTTAAGGCGACCGTCTAATAACGTATTTGGTCAATAACACCAAAATAGTTTATTCTTTCCACTTAATACGGCATACTATATACCAAAGAATATCAGTAAACAAGAATGGCCAGTGTTGATAATTTTTGTGGAATGAGTTACAGCGCCATCTGTGAATGCTGTATGTGAACTACATTAATGAAACGACCAGTAGTCATTTATTTTGACGTTTATTTCTTGTCTTAATTTTAAAACCTGGTATCTACTTTGCCCACTATTTTACAGGAAGTTAAAAAAAACAATCTTTTTAATTTGTGTAAGCATGTCTAACTTAACTTTTTTATATTATGCTGATTTTATACGCAATTGTGTACTTCATAGAAAGTTAAGTCAGAAAGGTTTACTTTAAATAATAACTAATAGGGTTGTTTTCTTCGTTTCCTGTAAAATAGTGGCAAATGAAATGCGAGGTTTTAAAGAACTGCGAATTATTTGAATTGTCGTAAATGTAATTACCAGAAATAAGATTCAAGAGCCCCATTGTTAATTATTTATAATTCGAGCACTACTCTTCTATTTAGTTTATTTTGCTCTGGCGTTTGAAAGCAATTAGCTAGAAAGTATTCTCGACATACCACAAATGATGCTCGAATGGATGTAAGGCTGCGAGACTGCACGTCCAAATTGTTTGTCCGTTTTACCTGTTCTTCACACATGGCATCTTCTCTTGGTATGTGGTGAAATGTGACATTTGAGTTTGTTAAATATTTATTCCTACAGTTCTTTGCCGCACAATTTTCTTGTGTGATACCTTCGGCATTTTCAAAACTAACAATTTTAACACTTTTCAAGGTACAAAATTAAAGCAAAATGCCTTCCTCGTATTCAACTTTAATGTCACAATATACTACATAAACCTTTAAACACAAAAATGCTACCAAAAAGGTTAACAGGTTGCAAAGTAATAATACTATAACATATTAAAGTATCCTATAAGTAGCTGCGTTAGGAACTAGCGACAATTTTTGCCAGATATCAAAGCTTGACATCAACTTAATTTGAACATATCTTGATTTAAACGCAATCCCGCGTGCATGCGTTAGCCATGCTTCCCACACACAGCACAGAGTGCCATCTATGAATGTTGTATCCATGGCTGTATCGTGTATTGTTGGTCGCAGCAATAGCGTTTACGGTTATCTAATATGAGAGTGTCTACCTGCTATATACGCTTTCTGAACCCAGCTTCGTCATTACAGCTCGTCGTATTTAAGGCGACCTCTAATAACGTATTTGGTCAAACTAACACTAAAACGGTTTATTCTTTCCACTTAATACGGCATATTATATACGTTTTCTGGACCCAGCTTTGTTATTACAGCTTTTCGTATGTAAGGCGACCGTATAATATCGTATTTGGTCAAACTAACACCAAAAGAATTTATACTTTAAACTTAATACGGCATACTATATATGCTTGCTGGACCCAGCTTCATYACTACAGCTTATCGTATATAAGGCGACCGTCTAATATCGTATTTAGCTAAACCAATACCATAAGAGTTTATTCTTCCCTCTTAATACGGTATACTATATACGCTTGCTGGACACAGCTTCGTCATTACAGTTTATCGTATGTAAGGCGGCCGTCCAATAACGTATTTGGTCAAACTAACACCAAGAGTTAATTCTTTCTACTAAATACGGCATACTATATACGCCTACTGGMCCCAGCTTCGTCAGTACAGTTTATCGTATATAAAGCAACTGTCTAATAACGTATTTGTTTAAACTAACACTAATAAGGTTTATTCTTTCCACATAATACGGCATACGATATACGCTTGCTGGACCCAGGTTCGTCATTACAGTTTGTCGTATGCGAGGAGACCGTCTAATAAAGTATTTGGTCAAACTAACACCAAAAGAGTTTAATTACTTCCATTGAATACGACATACTATATACGCTTGCTGGACCCAGCTTCGTCATTATAGCATATCGTATATAAGGCGACCATCTAATATCGTATTTGGCTAAACTAACACCAAAAGAGTTTATTCTTTCCAGTTAATACGGCATACTATACACGCTGGCTGGACCCAGATTCGTCATTACAGTGTATCGCATATAAAGCGACCGTCTAATAACGCATTTGGTCAAACTAACATCAAGAGAGTTTATTTTTTCCACTTAATACGGCATACTATATACGCTTGCTGGACTCAGATTCGACATTACAGCTTATCGTATATAAGGCGACCCTCTAATAACGTATTTGGTCAAACTAACACCAAAAGGCTTTATTCTTTCCAGTTAATACGGCATACTATATACGCTGGCTGGACCCASATTCGTCATTACAGTGTATCGCATATAAWGCGACCCTCTAATAACGTATTTGGTCRAACTAACACCAAAAGAGCTTATTCTTTTGCACTTAATACGGCATACTATATACGCTTGCTGGACCCAGCTTCGTCATTACAGCTTATCGTATATAAGGCGACCGTCTAATATCGTATTTGACTAAACTAATACCATAAGAGTTAATTCTTTCCGCTTAATAAGGCATACTATATACGCTTGCTGGACCCACCAGCTTCGTCATTACAGCTTATCGTATATAGGGCGGCCGTCTAGTAACGTATTTGGTTAAACTGATACCATAAAGGTGTAAAGTTTCCACTTAATACGGCATACTATATACGCTTACTGAAGCCATCAGCTTCGTCATTAGACCTTATCGTATATAAGGCGGTCGTCTAATAACGTATTTGGTTAAATACCATAAAGTGTATTCTTTCCACTTAATACGGCATTCTGTATACGCTTGCTGGACCCATCAGCTTCGTCATTGTAGCTTACCGTATGTAAGGCGACAGTCTAATAACGTATTTGGTTAAACTAACACCATAAAAGTGTATTCTTTCTACTTAATACGGCATACTATATACGCTTGCTGAAGCCATCAGCTTCGTCATTAAACATTATCGTATATAAGGCGGCCGTCTAATAACGTATTTGGTTAAAGCAATACCAAAAAAGTGTATGCTTTTCACTTAATACGGCATTCTATATACGCTTGCTGGACCCATCAGCTTCGTCATTGCAGCTTATCGTATGTAAAGCGACGGTCTAATCACGTATTTGGTTAAACTAATACCCTAAAACTGTATTCTTTCCATTTAATACGGCATCCTATATACGCTTGCTGGACCCATCAACTTCGTCATTGCAGCTTATCGTATGTAAGGCGACGGTCTAATAACGTATTTGGTTAAACTAATACCCTAAAACTGTATTCTTTCCATTTAATACGGCATCCTATATACGCTTGCTGGACCCATCATCTTCGTCATTGCAGCTTATCGTATGTAAGGCGACGGTCTAATAACGTATTTGGTTAAACTAATAGCATAAAAGTGTATTCTTTCCGCTTAATACGTATTTGGTTAAACTAGTACCATAAGAGTTTATTCTTTCCGCTTAATAAGGCATACTATATACACTTGCTGGACCCATCAGCTTCGTCATTGCAGCTTATCGTATGTAAGGCGACCGTCTAATAACGTATTTGGTTATGCTAATACCATAAGAGTTTACTCTTTCCACTTAATATGGTATACTATATAGGCTTGCTGGACCCATCAGCTTCATCATTGCAGCTTATCGTATGTAAGGCGACCGTCTAGTAACGTATTTGGTTAAACTAATACCATAAAAGTTTATTCTTTCCACTTAATACGCTATACCATATACGCTTGCTGGACCCATCAGCTTCGTCATTGCAGCTAATCGTATGTAAGACGACCATCTAATAACGTATTCGGTTAAACTAATACCATTAAAGTGTATTCTTTCCAGTTAATACGGCATACTATACACGCTGGCTGGACCCAGATTCGTCATTACAGTGTATCGCATATAAAGCGACCGTCTAATAACGCATTTGGTCAAACTAACATCAAGAGAGTTTATTCTTTCCACTTAATACGGCATACTATATACGCTTGCTGGACTCAGATTCGACATTACAGCTTATCGTATATGGTATGTAAAGCGACCGTCTAATAACGTATTTGGTTAAACTAATACGCTGTCATTGGTTATGGCTTGTGTAGTGCTGCCCCCACCGGCAATTGCCGGACACTAACCGTACGGTCGGTATATAAGTTGACTTTCCCTAAGTTTTCAAACTGTAACTGTTTTCCCCGTATTCCCCTTTCTTCCCCAGTAACAAGATTCCTTGCGGTTTAATGCAATGTTGCCATATTTTGTTTTTCCGGTACACCTGCCGGTGTCATGCTAAATGTGCTGTTCTATTCTCATTATATTTATAATCTGTTCTCGTTACCTATCTACGAGTAGGTATTAAAGTTTGAGGCATGACAACAGTCCTATTACTCAAAGCAAGGATAATAATGAATGTAGCTTATTTCGAAACACTAAAATTGACATCGTTACTGTAGCCAACACAGACCTCTTTTCATTTACTGTTAAATATATATTTGAAGACACCGTGCTGATATTTTAATTTTTATCTGATATTGAAACTAATCTACTATGCCGCATTCCTGTGCCAACATTGAGTTAATATTATCACAAGTTTTTACTGAAAACTAAAAAGCGCAATAAATTTTCCGTTGTCAATTGCAAGAATATTTGAACTCAAGAAAAAATCTACTGTTTTTTGTTGTGTTCTACTCTTAAAGAAGATATTCACCTGGTAACACTGGTCTCAGGTGCTATGTTCGCGTGTCTCGTCGTTGAAAAGAGTTGGCGGGATTCGGGAAACAGGAATATGATTGCTCCTGCTTAGTAGATCTTTACGATTAGAAGGAATGCGTATTACTTATGAAATGTGTTAATAGCCATACTTAGAAGTTAAATAGGTATACTTTCTTGGGGTTAGAACCAGTAATTTCTAATCATTTTGTTGCGAATGCTTATGTAATTATCGGTACCTACCAGCGACAAATTCATAAACATTTATATAGGTAACCGAAATATATGGTACTAATCACTTATTCAATTTGGCAATTTTAATTTATTATTATCCTGAATGCAACCTAAGTAGTATAATACCTGTATATTTTAATCTGGTCTACGGTAGGTGGGTTATTTGACAAAAAAATTACATATTAAACTAAATTTATTTAAATTAAAAATAACATCAATATAAACATTATTAGCGCATAACAAAATAATATAATGATACAACACAATAACATAATTATAAATAAAATAATTAACATTAAACTTACCACTAATATAAATGTATAAGAAAAGACTATTTTATTACTTACATTATTTTACACATTTAAAAACACTGACGGTGGAGTACCTATATTAGCTTATTTATGCCCTAGAATTTTAACTTTTGGGTGAGGTTTACTACTTGAAGCTGTCGAATTGTTTGAAATTGTCTTACTTTCTTTGTAAATGACAGTGTTAATTAAAAGATTTAACATAAATTCTTTATGGTTCTTACAAATATCTAACCAGCCAGGTAATTGTCTATTAAGTCGCTGAATTACATTTCTTTTTATTAAAAGAAACAAATTTTTCCTCTCCCATTTTTTAAAGAGCTGCCTTGTAACGTGTACCAACTTGAGTCAACATATGTACATCGTGCGAAGGAGCTTTCAACAAGGTCCCACCCGTTATATTAAAATTTTTATGCAATAACAACTCTTTTTCATTTGATAAATCTCAGTGGCCTAGCAATGACAATTCACACTGTTGGCATGAAAACCTTTTTAGCGTCCTGTACACTAAATATCCTCCAAAATAATAGTTTGAACAGTCTTCAAGAGAACTTTCTTGGGAACTGCTATTAGTGTCCTAAGATGAAAATGATTCAAGATCAAATTCTTTGTCAGATTCGGATATGTAAGCAAAATCTGGAACGTTATCTTGCATAAAAATATTATAATCTTCATCTGGTTCACAATTCGACGAGTCGGGAGGCTTCATGAAATTTACGACGGCATTTGCCTTAAATACAGCACAAAAGGTTCGAACTGTAGGGTTTTTACTGTATCCTCCCCTCTGACGGATGAATGAGAAAAAATTTTTAAGTGAATCTTGGTTCAATCTGCCTGTTAGCAAATAAGGAAGTCCCCTATTTTTACCATAAAGATGTATTTGCTTGACAGCATTTATTGTTAACAGCATTCCGTCAAAACATGGAGGTCTTGTTACCTTTCCTTCATGGTCAATTTTTAGTAGTTTCCAGTCCTTTCTGTAGAACTGACGGCACATATTCATTTGTGTCTGACAATGCAGCATTGTAGGGTTTATTGGTATATAGACTTTTGCTGTTTAGTGCATCAAATAGGTTATTGATGTCTTCCAAAAAATCAGCAGTGCTTGCACATTTCCAATCCGTTAATTATCCCGTACCTAGCTAACGCTGTTTTAATAGCAGCTGCTACACTGTGACTTAGCACTTGTACAGCTAAACGCACTCATTTTTGAAAGACATCTGGGTTTAGGTGCGTATCAGTAATTTTTATTAAAGCGCTTCCAGATTTGCTTTTTTATCTAATTCATAAATCTGTCTGATGACACTGAATGAAACTGTGTTATTATGAATGACAAAATCGCCTGTGAACAAATTATTTCTATACTCTTCATTAAATGCGGTACGTCAAAAATGGCGTAATATTTTTTTCCACTGAAATAAAAGAAAGGTTGTGAAATACTTATGTTCAATATTTTAAATGATTTTTGGATTGAAGTTGACTGATCACAAACAATACCAAGAGGATAAAGGTGAGTTTCCTCCAAATAACTTAAATTAGTGCAGATAATATCTTTCAGATTCTCTGCTTTCACTGAGCTACCCGAAAAGTAATAACTGATATTAACTTTCCAATCTGAATAGATTCCTCTTGCCTGCAATACTAAAGCTTGCTTTGCGGGTTTAGGCTGACGCCCAAACTCMCCAAGATCTTCAAAACCTTCAATTATGCCGCTTTTTCAGGAAAATTCAAGTGCAGCTTTAATTGCCATTTCATCAAAGAGGATTACACAAAGTTTTTCTGTTGCTGTCATAGTACTAGCTTTATGACGTAATTTATTGAAGAGCGTTTTGTTACATCCTGGCTGATTTTTAAAATCTCCTAACCATTCTTTAATTGTAGTAACCGATGGTAAAGTAACACATTTACTCCTTAAAAATCTATATATAGACGGGGATTTATAATACATAGATATTGCCGTATCTTTCTCATCATTGAGCCAAGCACTTCTTTGTTTATGATATAACTGCATTCTAGTTATTGCTTTTGGAAAAACAGGTAATGAGTTTATGTGTATACCTCTTTTGTACGATCTTTAAGTTTTGCACGTGTTTCTCTAAGCTTTTTACTAACAACCGAAAGTTTCTTACGTAACCGTTCTCTAGCGGGCGATTCGGTGGTGGACATAAACAATTTCTTCTTAGCTCGCTTTTCAGCAGGAGGGGTTGGTAAATTTAGGCACTCCTCGATGAAATAGCTTTCATTTTCCGATTTTGAAGATGTTATCTTATCAGCAACTGGTTGCGATGTTTTGGGTGGTGTAATAAAAGCACTTCAACTGCCGATCTGGGAACACTACTTGTTGATGGTTGCAAAAATTCCTCAGTAGTTTCTTCTTTGGCCGCGCTTGTTAATAACTCTATAGATGTATTTCCTGGGTCTTTCCCCATGATAAATTTTTTGGGAACCGCTGAAGACGTTAACTTTTTGGTGAGAAAATCGTGACTTGAAAAATGATCTTCACAAAGAAATCGTTTTTGCAAACTTTTGGGACTAAGGTGCAGAAGTTCAGCGTTCCCTGTAAAATAAAATATATGTATGTAAATACATGAACAGCTAAAATACGCCATAACGTTAATTACAACGGTATCTACACATGAAAACTACTAACACAACACCACAGTAAGGCAAAATTATTTTTTTAATTACCTGAATTAAGAATCCACTGCTGACATCGGTGAATATCATTCACTGGAAAGGAAAACCTTCTTAGTATAGCCTAAAAGAGTATAATACTTGTAAAGATACGTTGATATATTACTTTTACGCTATTTTTACGTAGACTTGCAATTACTAAATATTAAAAAAAAACATTGTTTTATTAGGTAAAGTTACCGATATTTAATTTTGAAGAGGTATTACAGGCTTTAAAATAATCTAATTATCTTGATCTACAATGCAGTAAGAACTAATGTGACTTACAATTTAATTAATTTAATAAAAATATATCTACTTACCAGTTGTCACCTATTTTGCACCAGATTTCACTATCACAAATTATAACACAACAAATTGCAACCACCTGCATACACTAAGCAATCGTCTTCTAATTGACACTTTTGTTGTTCTACATTCACTATTAAATTCTGATTGACCACGCGAATTTGCCGCCTTCTTTATATAGTATTATGGAATGTTTCTGGAACAATTGCCGTAAAGTCTCTGGAATTTTCCCGAAAGTCTGAACTTTGGTTTCTGGAACTATTCCGTAGCTTCTTAAATACGCAACACCGGATCTGCGGTGTTCAATTGCTACGCGTACCAGGGTGGTAGCCCGGTATACTCTACAGAATATTATAAACTAGTAAACAAATGTATAAACATTTTTTTTTTATTTTAGAATTGCATTACAGTATCAGTAATGAATATACATAGGGTATAAAAATACACAGGGCATCACACCTATCGTGTCTGTGCATGGATAATTTTGTTATTTAGATAGTTACAAAGTAGCTTAAATCGAGGCAAAGTTGCTAAATTCTATGCCCAACAATAATGTTTGCAAATTTAAAGTATCTGCAACAGTTTTTGAGTTAATAAAATAATATTAAAATGACGATTTTTTAAAGAGCTTGTAATTTTTTGTTTAAATTTGTTTTAGAGTTCCGACAAATCGTTGTTAAAGCATTTTTTATCCGAATAATACGAAGTATTACATTTCGTTGGAGGCAGAATGACAGAAAAGATCTTTTTTAAAATAATTAAATACTATACTATACTAACTATACTAAATAATGCCCTAAAATGCATATATAGGTTGGATGAATTATGAAAGAGGCATCTCATGTGGTGCGGTAACAATTCATATTGTAATTATAAATTTTAGTATTTTAATTTTATATATTTGAATATCCTGTATAAATATAAAAAAGTGTATATCAGTTATTAATATACCAAACCATATACAGCGCTAAGGATCAGACGTTGTGGTAATGGTAAATGGCAGACCTACAGATTATAAAAAGCGCATACAGGCATTTAAGGGGAGTAATCGGCGTTTGCAATGGCGGGGCAACAGATTTTCGCGCCAAATCGCTTGTGTCAGGAGTCGTGTGGAAAGAGTGGTTTGAAACTTGGGTGCTGTTCCGAGATTGACACTTCGTGAACACGCTCCCTGGTAGTCTTGGATCAGCACTAAACGGTTAAATGACAGCGTCGGTACTCTTAATTCTTCACTCAACGCTAATACCATAAAAGTTTATTATTTCCTTTTAATACGCTATACTATATACGCTTGCTGGACCCATCAGCTTCGTCATTACAGCTTATCGTATGTAACGCGACCGTCTAGTATCGTATTCGGTTAAACTAACATCAAAAGAGTTTATTCTTTCCACTTAATACAGCATTCTATATACGCTTGCTTGACCCAGCTTCGTCATTACAGCTTATCGTATATAAGGCGACCGTCTAATATCGTATTTGGTTATGCTAATACCATAAGAGTTTATTCTTTCCACTTAATACGCTATACTATATATGCTTGCTGCACCCATCAGCTTCGTCATTGCAGCTAATCGTATGTAAGGTGACCGTCTAATAACATATTTGGTTAAACTAATACCATAAAAGTTTATTCTTTCCTTTTAATACGCTATACTATATACGCTTGCTAGACTTATCAGCTTCGTCATTACAGCTTATGGTATGTAACGCGACCGTCTAGTATTCGGTTAAACTAACACCAAAAGAGTTTATTATTTCCACTTAATACATCATACTACATACGCTTGCTGGACCCATCAGCTTCGTCATTAGAGCTTATCGTATATAATGCGGCCGTCTAACGTATTTAGTTAAAGTAATACCAAACGAGTTTATTCTTTCCACTTAATACGGCATCCTATATATGCTTGCTGGACCCATCAGCTTCGTCACTGCAGCTTATCGAATGTAAGGTGMCCGTCTCATAACGTATTTGGTTAAACTAATACCATAAAAATTTATTCTTTCCTTTTAATACGCTATACTATATACGCTTGCTGGACYCATCAGCTTCGTCATTGCAGCTTATCGTACGTAAGGTGAACGTCTAATAACGTATTTGGTTAAACTGATMCCATAAAACTGCATTCTTTCCACTTAATACGGCATTCTATATACGCTTGCTGGATCCATCAGCTTCGTCATTGTAGCTTATCGTATGTAAGGCGGCCGTCTAAGAACGTATTTGGTTAAACTAATACCATAAAATATTCTTTCCACTTGATACGGCATCCTATATACGCTTGCTGAAGCCATCAGCTTCGTCATTAGACATTATCGTATATAAGGCGGCCATCTAGTAACGTATTTGGTTAAACTTTTATCATAAAAGTGTAAACTATCCACTTAATACGGCATACTATATACGCTTGCTGGACCCTTCAGCTTCGTCATTGCAGCTTACCTTATGTAAGACGACCGTCTAATAACGTATTTGGTTAAAGTATTACAATAAAAGTGTATTATTTCCAATTAATACTGAATTCTATTGCGCTTGCTGAACTCATCAGCTTCGTCATTGCAGCTTATCGTATGTAAGGCGACGGTCTAATAACGTATTTGGTTAAACTATTACCATAAAACTGTATTCTTTCCACTTAATACGGCATCCTATATACGCGTGCTGGACCCATCAGCTTCGTCATTGCAGCTTATCATATGTAAGGCGGCCGTCTAAGAACGTATTTGGTTAAACTAATACCATAAAACTGTATTCTTTCCACTTAATAGGGCATCCTATATACGCTTGTTGGACCCATCAGCTTCGTCATTGCAGCTTATCGTATGTGAGGCTGCCGTCTAATAACGTTTTTGGTTAAACTAATACTATAAAAGTATATTCTTTCCACTTAATACGGCATACTATATACGCATGCTGGACCCATCAGCTTCGTCATTGCAGCTTATCGTATGTAAGGCGACCGTCTAATAACGTATTTGGTTTAACTAATACCRTAACAGTTTATTCCTTCCTCTTAATACGTCAGACTATCTACGCGTACTGAACGCGTGAACTTCGTGATTGCAGCCGTTCGTATAAAAGGAGGCCGTCTAATAACGTATTTGGTTAAACTAATACCATAAAAGTTTATCCATTCCAC
>QCXZ01000053.1:18989933-19228091 GCA_025024175.1 Rhyzopertha dominica | reverse complement strand
TCACTGAACGTTTGATATATAGAGATAAGTAGTAGGCAGGTAGCAATTTTGTAAAAGTCATTATTATTAGTCATTGAATTATTATGTACCATTCCCATTTTCCTTTGGAATAAAACTGTATTATAAATCCATTGTAAATACGTGCTGTTGTGGAAGTCCTCCTTGTCGGTGTTTGCAAAAGCGGTAGCTTGCGCGAAGATCGACGATTAACAACATTTTGGCGACCGTGACAGGACTTCTCAAAGTGGCGTATTTAGGAACAGTTTTATTGCGTGTAATTTTGGAAACAGTTTCCGTTCGTTTTCGTTTAGCAAAGACTATATTGATATATCGGTAAACGCGCTTCTTAATTATCGTGTGCTAGGATATGGAAGCTAAAAAGAAACACAGGAAGGTGTTTCGTTCGGCGTTTACGAAGACTGCTAATGATATGGAGCAACTCTACACTGAACATGCTATGGGTTCTAGACAAGTGTTAGTGTCATGGGAGATGCTTCAGAAGAAATATGATAGTCTATTAGTTGCTGACGAACAGGTATATGAAGCTCTACTTGCATCGAATGCTAGTGAAGAGGAGCTCTTAGAGGAACTTGATAGTAGGGATGTGTACACGAAGAGGTTTTTGGAATGGAAGCTTGTTATGGATGAACCCAATGGAGATAATAGATCTGCCGGTAGCCCCACGAATCAGTGACAGGTATTTCTGCTGTCAGCATAACAGGTAAACGCAAATTTAAATTACCTGTCATTGAGTTTAAACAATTTTCTGGAGATATTCGCGAATGGTTGTCATTTTGGGCTCAGTTTAAGAAAATTCATGAGGATCCTGACATAGACTTTAGCGACAAAATTCAATACTTAATTCAGTCTACTGTTGCTAAAAGTAGAGCAAGACAGCTTGTCGAAAGTTTTCCTCCTTCCAGAGAAAATTACGAGAGTATTATAGAAGCAATGAAGTTACGATTTGGGAAAGATGATCTTTTGATAGAAGTTTATGTCAGAGAATTGCTTCAGTTAATTATAGAAAACGCTAGCAATACTAAAAAGAAAGTTGATCTTTCAATGCTGTATGATAAACTAGAAACACATTTAAGGGCGCTAACACTCTCGGTGTCACATCAGACAAATGTTCAGCTATGCTGTTTCCTTTAATAGAATCTTGTTTACCATCAGAGTTAATCAGAATATGGCAGCGTTCATGTGGAGATGTGGTAAATACGCAGAAAGCTGGAATGCAGAAAACCCGTTTAGTATCCGGCTCAAAAGTCTTATGTGTTTTCTAGGAGCTGAAGTTGAAAATGAACTACGAGTATCGTTAGCAGCTGAAGGTTTTGGCGTGAGTACAAGTGGTGACTCTAAGAGGAGGACACAGAAGGATGTTGGGTTTTATACATCTACTGCCCAAGATCTGGTGAACCATGCATCCAAATGTATCTTTTGTGAAAGTTCAAAGCATACAGGAGACACTTGCTTCAAGGCGCAAGACTTTACACTGGAACAGAAGAAAAATATTCTCAGGGAAAAGAAGGCTTGCTACAGATGTTTGAGACCTGGTCATCCGCATTACAAGTGCAGAAGTCGTTTGAAATGCGTCATTTGTGGTAAGTCTCACGTAGTATTAATGTGTCCTAGAAAGATGGATGGTAATACTACAACTGGTGGTAAGAAAGATAATACAAATACCAACGAAATGAATGATGCCACTATGCAGTCCCTCAGTAATCATTTTACCTCTAATGTACTTTTACAAACTCTCCGTGTAATTGTAAAAGGGAAAACTGGTTCACGAGAAGTAAGAGCACTTATTGATACCGGTTCACAGAAATCCTACATCTTAAAATCTACGGCTGAACAGTTAGGATATATACCCAGTCGCCAACAATCAATAGTTCATGGTCTTTTTGGAGGTATGACTTCAAAATGCAATCACAACTGTTATGATATATACTTGAATCACAGTAATTATACATGTAAATTTGAAGCTTTGGATCAGTCTGTGATTTGCAATGAAGTTCCGACAGTAGCTTTTGGACCGTGGATTAAGGAACTTGATTCTCATAATATAAGAATATCAGACACTGGGAGTTGCGATCTTATTGAAATTTTGATTGGAGCAGATATTGCAGGGAAATTGTATACTGGACGAAGACAAGTATTAAGTTGTGGATTAGTTGCAATCGAAACATTACTTGGTTGGACTCTGATGGGGAAAATTCCTTTTAGCAGATCTGATACAGATAAAACTTTAGCTTGTATTTCCTTATTTATATCTAACTCATCTATTGCAGATTTATGGGAGTTGGATATATTAGGTATTAGAGACCCTATTGAAAAAAGGTCTCGAGAAGAGTTGGCACTTGCTGCAAAAGAGTTCTTTCTAGATACTGTAACTAGGGCTACGGATGGCCGATATGAAGTGAGGTTGCCCTGGTTAGAAGGACATCCAGTTTTACCGGAAAACTATGGCATGGCTAAAAAAAGGTTGGATGTGACTCTGAAGAAACTAAGGAATAACAATCTGTTGGACTCGTATGATGCGGTATTTAAGGAGTGGTTAAACGAAGGCATAATCGAGTGTGTAGCGATGAAAGCTTCTAATAAAGCACATTATCTTCCCCATAGGCCTGTAATAAAAGAAAGCAGCGCGACTACGAAATTAGACCAGTTTTCGACGCATCTGCAAGAGAAAAGGACAAACCTTCTTTGAATCAGTGTCTGGAGAAAGGTCCTAACTTGATAGAGCAATTGCCACTGGTGCTTCTGAAGTTTAGAGAGCATAGAATTGGAGTGACAGCGGATATAAGAAAAGCCTTTTTACAGATTGGTGTGCACAAAGCAGATAGAGATTTTCTTCGGTTCTTATGGATTGATAATGACGGAAATGAACTGATTTATAGACATAAAAGAGTTGTATTTGGTGTAAGCAGTAGTCCTTTCCTCTTAGGCGCAACCATAGAGTACCACCTGGAAGAAAATTTAAGAAGATGTGAAGCAGGAGGAAGGAAATATGCGCATGATACTATTGTCAAACTAATGAAGAGTTTCTATGTTGATAATTGTGCTACCAGTGTACCAGATGACGCGACATTGCAAAAGTTCATAAAGGAGTCTCGTGAAATTATGGCAGATGCGAAATTTGACTTGAGGGGATGGGAATTCACAGGATTCACAGATGATGAAAGTGTTGATGTMGGCATCCTTGGTTTAACCTGGAATATAAAACATGATGTTTTATCTATTAATAAAAATAACATTGATGAGTTATTAAATGTCACAAATAAGGACGTTACTAAAAGAKTAGTTCTTTCTACAGCGCAACGGATATTTGACCCTATAGGCTTCACCTGCCCTGTTACATTAAAACCAAAGTTACTTCTGCGAAAATTATGGGAAAAAGGAATAGGCTGGGACTTGATTGTAGATGATGATGTTAAACGTGAATTTGAAGAATGGGTAAAGTAATTGGCATATTTGCAGCTCATAAAAATTCATCGTTGGATTGGAATTAGACCTAACAATTTGGTGTCTTACAGTCTTCATACGTTTTGTGATGCTAGTGGTTACGCCTATTCAGCAGTTGTATTCTTGAGAACAGAATGGAATAACGAGGTTTGTGTTCGTTTAATCGCTGCAAAGACAAGAGTAGCACCTCTTAAACGTTTGACAATACCCCGTTTGGAATTGTTAGCGGCGACTGTGGGGGCTAGGCTGTATGACTCTTTAAAAGGAAGCTTTGAGAAAAATCTTCAGTGTTTTTTCTGGAGTGATTCTACAACGACTCTATCGTGGATTCGTCGAAATGAGCAATGGGCTACTTTTGTTTGGAACCGGATTGCAGAAATCCGCATGTTAACTCCAACTAATGCTTGGAGACACATTTCCGGATCATTGAATCCAGCGGATCTTCCCTCACGCGGTTGTTCGGCCAAGCAACTATTTGAATCTAGATGGTGGGAGGGACCTAGTTGGCTCTATGAATCGCAGCAGAAGTGGCCGCAAGAACGTTTTCAGTGTAACGAAGAAGAAATAGAAGCAGAGCGCAGTAAGAGGTTGATTACCACATTGTTAAATTGCGGTGCTGACGAGTGGCATTTTACTTATTTTTCAAAGTATACAAAAATTGTACGCACAGTTGCGTGGATATTTCGTTTTAAGTCTAACATTAAAAATGCAGAACAAAAGCTTACAGGAGAACTAAGTGCTGAAGAATTTAAACAAGCCGAGATGTTTATATTTAAGGTTGTTCAAAAAGGTTCGTTTGAGTCTGATGATCCTCGTATACGCTGTTTAAATCCGTGTCGCGATGAGTTCGGAGTGTTACGAACGCGAACGCGAATCTGTAACAGGAAAGACACTGACAGTTTTCGTTTTCCTATATTGCTACCCACTAAACACCTCGTTGTACACCAGTTAATTGTGTTTACACATGAAAAATCAGGGCACGTTGGTACTACAGGGCTCTTGAGCATTTTGAGAGAAAGATTTTGGATTCTGGGTGGTCGTCGTGCTGTCAAAAAAGCAATTTCAAGATGTACCATATGTAGAAGATATGAAGTGAAATCGTTTGCATGTGAACCACCACCACTACCTTTAGATCGAGTACGGGATGCTGCTGCATTCGAAGTCGTTGGCGTTGATTTTGCCGGACCAATGTATTTGAAGACGGGCATCAAAGCTTGGGTTTGCATTTTTTCATGTGCTGTTTATAGAGCTGTGCATTTGGAGCTCACTACCTCTTTATCGACACCTGCATTCATACAAGTACTTCGGAGGTTCATTGCGAGGCGTGGTAGACCGAAGACAATTTATAGCGATAATGGTAGGAACTTTGTGGGTGCGGAAAATTTATTTAAGCTGTTAGACTGGGAAACCATTGCAGCAAAGACTGCTGTAGAGCGAATAGTTTGGAAATTTAACCCACCTACAGCACCCTGGTGGGGAGGATTTTGGGAACGTTTGGTTGGAGTACTTAAGCGATTATTACGGAAAGTTTTGGGACGGACTCTACTAACCTACGAAGACTTGATGACTATAATTTGTGATTGTGAAGCAGTAATCAATTCTAGACCCTTAACGTATATGTCAGACGGCACGGATGATATGAGTGTGTTGACTCCTGCGATGTTTCTTAGGGAACAAGTCGAGGAAGGTGTTCCAGATTGCGATGCGGTTGACCATTCTTCAATTTGCCGGAAAGCACTGCACATACAGAATCTTAGATCAAGTCTACGTCGTCGATTTCGAGATGAGTACTTAGGCCAAATGAAACTAATGAAGAAACGAAACTCAACACGACCTATAGAAGTAGGCGAGATTGTGCTCGTTGGCAACGACAACACTAAACGTTTGGAGTGGCCACTTGCACGTGTAGAAGAATTGTTGCCTGGAAGAGATGGTTTAGTACGTCTGGCTCGGGTTGTGACATCTAAGGGACAACTGCTGAGACCTCTGCAAAGACTCTACCCCTTAGAAGTGTTTGGACTACCGCCGACATTAATTGGTCCATCTACTGATACGAATGAAAGTGCGGGAGTGTACGAGGCATCTAACCTCGAAAGCAGAGCACCCGAATCAGTGGTAAAGTGTACTCGCAGCGGTCGTTTGAGTAAAATTCCTGCTAAATTCCCAAATAACTAATCTGATGCTCAACTTATCTAGTTTAGTTGTTTTAACAATTGTGTTCAGGATTTCAATTTACAATTAGGATAAACTTGTAAAGAACTTTACAAGTTCATCAGGTGGGAGAATGTTGGAATCACTGAACGTTTGATATATAGAGATAAGTAGTAGGCAGGTAGCAATTTTGTAAAAGTCATTATTATTAGTCATTGAATTATTTGTACCATTCCCATTTTCCTTTGGAATAAAACTGTATTATAAATCCATTGTAAATACGTGCTGTTGTGGAAGTCCTCCTTGTCGGTGTTTGCAAAAGCGGGTAGCTTGCGCGAAGATCGACGATTAACAACAGAACTAATACCATAAAAGTTTATTCTTTCCACTTAATACGGCATCCTATATACGCTTGCTGGACCCTTCAGCTTCGTGATTGCAGCTTATCTTATGTAAGACGACCGTCTAATAACGTATTTGGTTAAACTAATACCATAAAAMTGTATTCTGTGCGCTTAATACGGTATACTGTATACGCTTSCTGGACCCATCAGCTTCGTCATTGCAGCTTATCGTATGTAAGGCGAGCGTCTGATAACGTATTTGGTTGAACTAATACCATAAAAGTTTATTCTTTCACTTAATACGGCATCCTATATACGCTTGCTGGACCCTTCAGCTTCGTCATTGCAGCTTATCTTATCTAAGACGACCGTCTAATGTATTTGGTTAAGCTAATACCATAACATAATAGTTTATTCTTTCACTTAATACGGCATCCTATATACGCTTGCTGGACCCATCAGCTTCGTCATTGCAGCTTATGATATGTAGGGCTGCCGTCTAATAACGTATTTGGTTGAACCAATACCGTAAAAGTTTATTCTTTCCACTTAATACGGTATACTATATACGCTTGCTGGACCCTTCAGCTTCGTCATTGCAGCTTATCTTATGTAAGACGACCGTCTAATAACGTATTTGGTTAAACTAATACCATAAAAGTGTATTCTGTGCGCTTAATACGGTATACTATATACGCTTGCTGGACCCTTCAGCTTCGTCATTGCAGCTTATCGTATGTAAGACGACCGTCTAATAACGTATTTGGTTAAAGTAATAKCATAAAAGTGTATTCTGTGCGCTTAATACGGTATACTATATACGCTTGCTGGACCCATCAGCTTCGTCATTGCAGCTTATCGTATGTAAGGCGAGCGTCTGATAACGTATTTGTTTGAACTAATACCATAAAAGTTTATTCTTTCCACTTAATACGGCATCCTATATACGCTTGCTGGACCCTTCAGCTTCGTCATTGCAGCTTATCTTACGTAACACGACCGTCTAATGTATTTGGTTAAGCTAATACCATAACATAAAAGTTTATTCTTTCGCTTAATACGGCATCCTATATACGCTTGCTGGACCCATCAGCTTCGTCATTGCAGCTTATGGTATGTAGGGCTGCCGTCTAATAACGTATTTGGTTGAACCAATACCGTAAAAGTTTATTCTTTCCACTTAATACGTTATACTATATACGCTTGCTGGACCCTTCAGCTTCGTCATTGCAGCTTATCTTATCTAAGACGACTGTCTGATGTATTAGGTTAAACTAATACCATAACATAAAAGTTTATTCTTTCACTTAATACGGCATCCTATATACGCTTGCTGGACCCTTCAGTTTCGTCATTGCAGCTTATCTTATGTAAGACGACCGTCTAATAACGTATTTGGTTAAACTAATACCATAAAAGTTTATTCTTTCACTTATTACGGTATACTATATACGCTTGTTGGACCCATCAGCTTCGTCATTGCAGCTTATCTTATGTAAGACGACCGTCTAATAACGTATTTGGTTAAACGAATACCATAAAAGTGTATTCTGTGCMCTTAATACGGTATACTATATACGCTTGCTGGACCCATCAGCTTCGTCATTGCAGCTTATCGTATGTAAGGCGAGCGTCTGATAACGTATTTGGTTGAACTAATACCATAAAAGTTTATTCTTTCACTTAATACGGCATCCTATATACGCTTGCTGGACCCATGAGCTTCGTCATTGCAGCTTATCGTATGTAGGGCTGCCGTCTAATAACGTATTTGGTTAAACTAATACCGTAAAAGTTTATTCTTTCCACTTAATACGGTTATACTATATACGCTTGCTGGGCCCTTCAGCTTCGTCATTGCAGCTTATCTTATGTAAGACGACCGTCTAATAACGTATTTGGTTAAACTAATACCATAAAAGTGTATTGTGTGCGCTTAATACGGTATACTGTATACGCTTGCTGGACCCATCAGCTTCGTTATTGCAGCTTATCGTATGTAAGGCGAGCGTCTGATAACGTATTTGGTTGAACTAATACCATAAAAGTTTATTCTTTCACTTAAGACGGCATCCTATATACGCTTGCTGGACCCTTCAGCTTCGTCATTGCAGCTTATCTTATCTAAGACGACCGTCTAATGTATTTGGTTAAACTAATACCATAACATAAAAGTTTATTCTTTCACTTAATACGGCATCCTATATACGCTTGCTGGACCCATCAGCTTCGTCATTGCAGCTTATMGTATGTAGGGCMGCCGTCTAATAACGTATTTGGTTGAACCAATACCYTAAAAGTTTATTCTTTCCACTTAATACGTTATACTATATACGCTTGCTGGACCCTTCATCTTCGTCATTGCGGCTTATCTTATCTAAGACGACCGTCTGATGTATTTGGTTAAACTAATACCATAACATAAAAGTTTATTCTTTCACTTAATACGGCATCCTATATACGCTTGCTGGACCCTTCAGTTTCGTCATTGCAGCTTATCTTATGTAAGACGACCGTCTAATAACGTATTCGGTTAAACTAATACCATAAAAGTTTATTCTTTCACTTATTACGGTATACTATATACGCTTGTTGGACCCCTCAGCTTCGTCATTGCAGCTTATCTTATGTAAGACGACCGTCTAATAACGTATTTGGTTAAACTAATACCATAAAAGTGTATTCTGTGCGCTTAATACGGTATACTATATACGCTTGCTGGACCCATCAGCTTCGTCATTGCAGCTTATCGTATGTAAGGCGAGCGTCTGATAACGTATTTGGTTGAACTAATACCATAAAAGTTTATTCTTTCACTTAATACGGCATCCTATATACGCTTGCTGGACCCATGAGCTTCGTCATTGCAGCTTATCGTATGTAGGGCTGCCGTCTAATAACGTATTTGGTTAAACTAATACCGTAAAAGTTTATTCTTTCCACTTAATA
Organism: Rhyzopertha dominica; assembly: GCA_025024175.1. Taxonomy (NCBI): domain Eukaryota; kingdom Metazoa; phylum Arthropoda; class Insecta; order Coleoptera; family Bostrichidae; genus Rhyzopertha; species Rhyzopertha dominica. The sequence continues at coordinate 19,219,185 of QCXZ01000053.1, read as the reverse complement.
CGGTATACTATATACGCTTGCTGGGCCCTTCAGCTTCGTCATTGCAGCTTATCTTATGTAAGACGACCGTCTAATAACGTATTTGGTTAAACTAATACCATAAAAGTGTATTGTGTGCGCTTAATACGGTATACTGTATACGCTTGCTGGACCCATCAGCTTCGTTATTGCAGCTTATCGTATGTAAGGCGAGAGTCTGATAACGTATTTGGTTGAACTAATACCATAAAAGTTTATTCTTTCACTTAAGACGGCATCCTATATACGCTTGCTGGACCCTTCAGCTTCGTCATTGCAGCTTATCTTATCTAAGACGACCGTCTAATGTATTTGGTTAAACTAATACCATAACATAAAAGTTTATTCTTTCACTTAATACGGCATCCTATATACGCTTGCTGGACCCATCAGCTTCGTCATTGCTGCTTATCGTATGTAAGGCGAATCTAATAACGCATTAGGTTATACTAACACCAAAGGAGTTTATTCTTTCCACTTAATACGGCATCGTATATACGCTTGCTGGACCCATCAGCTTCGTCATTACAGCTTATCGTATATAAGGCGAGCGTCTAGTAAGGTATTTGGTCAAACTAACACCAAAAGATGTTATTCTTTCCACTTAATACGGCATACTATATACGCTTGCTGGACCCAGCTTCGTCATTACAGCTTATCGTATGTAAGGCGACCGTCTAATAACGTATTTGGTTAAACTAATACCATAAGGGTTTATTCTTTCCGCTTAATACGGCATACTATATTCGCATGCTGGACCTAGCTTCGTCATTACAGCTTATCGTATGTAAGGCGACTGTCTAATAACGTATTTGGTCAAACTAGCACCAAAGGAGTATTCTTTTCACTTAATACACTTAATATACATAAAATGATTTATGACTACAGGAAACATTACTCCCGCACTGTCCAGTGGCTAGCAGTTAAACATACCTATTTTTATCTGGCATTAATATAATGACCTAAAACTAGTATTAATATCATGTTACAGTTTGTGTTAGTTTTTGTCAAATGTGACAGAGCGAAGTCAAAATAAGAGACAAATCAAATACTGTACTACAATAATAGTAAAGTACGAGTATTTGGTTAAATCGAGCAGATAATGCATCATGTAAATTTGTTGCAAACTGTTGGGTCTATCTAAAGTGTAACGTGATCACAATGTATACTGTATATCTTTCTGTTTTTATAACAAAAATTACTGTTTTAATGTAATATACCTAAGTTGTTTACTAAAATGTTATTAAAGAATGTGTAACAATATATCTTATGCCTGTAAACCCATTAAAGTATCATCTATATGTTCATCAAAAATAGGTATTTAATAAATCTATAGACATTTTCCAGTCATTGACGCTATTTTTTCACAATATCTCCATTCGGTTTCTGTTTTTGCTAGTGTGGATGGAGTAGTTATGGTGTGACGAGAAAGGCACACTTTATACTATAAGGGTTTTTGGTGCATGCCAGGGTTATCAAGCTGCAAAATTTTAAGAAAACTTAAAACGTAATTCGCTTGGAATTGTTAAAGAAAAATCCTAATTAATTAATTATAAACCACATATAACTTGTTTTTTTAGAGCATTAAGCTTTTTTATAAATACCATACTATTCCAGAAGTTGAAAATTATGAAAAAAGACATCTTTGCCCTGGACAATCCATATAATATAGGTAATAATATTTATTTCCCAATACCAAAAAAATACAAATAATAATAATAAAAATATGTTGCTGAGCACAAACAGCACAAAACAGACCAAAATAAATACCAGCAACTACATTATATAGTATATAGCATATTAAAGAGTGATAATTAGTCACAGTGATCTGCAACGGTATTATAAAGATGATATACGAAATACTGGATACTTTCCAGTATCCAAGAACAACAGTCTATATTATGAAATATGTCATATAAAATAAAATAATAAAAAATAAAATAAAAATACATTGATACATTGCTGGCCTTTAATAGTTTCTTAATGTTCACTTGTTAGCATCCTTATAAATATTTTGTAATAATCGAATGTTGCTTTTGTCATTATCTAACAGTTATACCTAGTGTTTTGTGCAAATTCAATAGCTGCTCCAATAAAGATTGGGTTAATAATTCTTCACTCTTCAGGGTATTTAATTTTTTCTGCCCTCTATTCTGAAGGGTTAGAGCAATCTGGCACTGGAATAAATATTGTATTATGCTATAGTGTTTCTATGCAAAGCCTTATTTTGCCCTTGGTCAAATAAGGGTTCTGGTAATTACTATAACTGTTAAGGGCCCTTAATTTTTTATGCTTTATTCTGGTGCGCCAAAGTATCTGACACTGACATTTTAATTTCTGTATGGTGTCTTTGTACAAAATTTGGTGATGACAAACGCTATACTAAAGCTCTAAACAATTTGTATGAAGTTTCCATTCAGGGTTGTTCTTTTCAATTATCCATTTGTAACAGATTAAAGCAGGAAACTGTAATAGATTTCTTAAAAATGTAATAGCTTTTGTTCAAGCTTTCATACAAATGTAATAGAGCTTTCATGTGTGAGATGACGCCACCTATGCAAGCGTAATGTAAAGATTTTAATAAAAAGGAAAAAATTACTTTATTATAAACGTTTACTACAATAAAAAAAGGAATAACCAAAATATGCAACTACTTACAATTAAATATAAACAATAATTTATCACTAATATAAGACAGCTGAGAGCTTATTAAATCACATTACATTACAAAACCCTTAAACTAAAATGTTAAGTCATCGACATTATCATCAGAACTATCGTCATATATAAATATTTCTTGACATTAAATTAAGGAAAGGCTTAAAATTAAAGCATGTGTAGTTTTTCAACATTTCTTTTGCATGCAATAACTCATTACATGTATTAACTTTTAGTCGATTTCTACATTTAAATTTTATCAGGTTTGATTGTGAAAACACACGTTCTGCCGCAGCAGACGAATGAGGCAAGAACATTAAACCAGAAATAAAATATTCCATTAGCACGTGGCACGGAGTTGGTACGTTGGTAGTTGAAACTTGAAACGGCTAACCTAACATTCCATTCAGTCCTGGGTCACTTTTTCCCAACTGCGACCCTGTGAACGCAAGGTCTAGCTAGCGTCGCTAGTGTGTCCTATGGATGAGGGTAATTAACTTAAGTCATACAAACATGCTAGGGGAAATTTTTGATATATAAATAATTAAGGCAGTAATCTCACTCCCTGCGGTTTACAAACGTCAGTAATATTCTTCCGCTTTAGGTTAGGGGATTCTATAGTTTCAATGTTTACTGTTGCTAAGTTCACTGTAGTACATTCCGGTTAGTTCAGCTGTTTTAAAAACTGAGAATTACATCAGGTTTCTGTTGAACGACCCATTTGCTCATTTCCCGTTTTCAAACGTATGGGCTTTCTATCGAACGTCATTCCTATCCAACGACCCGTAGCAGACTGTGCAGTCTCTTAATTGAACAGACTTGACTTCGTGCGATAAAAGTTTCCTACATTATCAACAATTCGCAATTGCAGCAAATGGTGCCAGGGATCGGAAATCACATCTTCCCCTTGACAACTTGTAATCTAATAAATTAAAGTTTAAACTGCAGTCTGCCTTCGTGTTAGCGCCCTTTCAGTCGCCTGCATTTCAGAAGATAGTTGTTCTTCAAGCGGAGCTTGGTCTGTTTAAACTTCCATTTTATGCTGCAATGAAACCAAACGATACGACTTCGCATTTCAGCTTACCCCGAGTTTACCTGCATAAAACCTGATTGAAACTTTACGGTGTCCGTGTTTCGGAGAGGTAATAAATCGGAAACTATTTCGAAAACTGTAAAAAGCTACAAGATGAGAGTTATCGGGTACGATTGAGCAACTTGAAGATTACCTATGTTACTTATAAGTTGGAACGCTAGCGTTACATGAGAAAAGTTAAATTTCTGAAAGCCAGGTAGGTACCTAATGACGATCGACTGCATGCAGTTTATCGAATATGCCTTCAGGACAACCAGTGTAAAAGTACGAGCTGAAAAATATGGCAACGCATATGCACTGGCGATTTTTCTGCAGTTTGACTTCTGCGCTTGACACTTGAATATATTATTTTTATAGGAGGCCATTCTTCCTACACAGAGGGTTTGTATTTGATTTAGTGTCTGGCATCTATTACAGGAATATCTACTTCATTGGAAGGTTTAAAATAGCTTTGCTTTCTTCATTCCTCGTTTGCTCTAAACATGGAAAGAAAACCACTAATCAATAATTAAAGATAGAGAGAGCTATAAATTATAATTATAAATTGCTTGTTTTATTTCTTGGATAAAAGATCATATTTGTGTAATTTTAAAAACGTTTTTTATAGATAATTAATTAATATGTGGCATTTTATTTTATGTTGTTGTGGTTTTTCTTTTGCTTTCGAACTCGAGTGGTGGCATTCGACGCGAGAGGACTTATTTTTGAGCGCTATGTAGTGACTACCTAAGATCTGTGTTTTAATTTGTGATTAAAAAGGACTACAATAGGCACACATTAATTAAAAGTGAACGGTGATTAGGTGTACGTATGTGCCGTGTGTCGTTTGTTGGGCTGGCCAGCAAGAAAGCAGAGGGATTCAACGCCGATCAAGCCAACATTAGCCGGTGTTTTGATAAGCAGCTAAGTCTTAGTATGATAATTATACGATTATTGTATATAACAGGCACATAATTTGTCTCATAAACAATAACAACTTCCCAAATTCAGCATCAGATATGTCTTTTTTCCTTTAGAATAAATGTAGCAGCATCCTAAAAAAATTTTGCCTCTTACGGTGTCGGATGGCAAATAGCACACCCTTAACAGGTATAAAGTCTGCAAAAAGGCTCGGATTCTGGGGCATAGCCTGGACCGGAGAGTTGTTTATGTTTAAGAGGGTAACACGCAGAGAAATGGGCATGTTCAAAAATAGGTCAAAATGTAATTGTATCAACTTGTTTCAAGCGCGATAACGATCGCTAGAAAACTCACATAGCATTAAGGAAACAAATACGTACGTAGTAGGAACAAGTAGAGCGAACAATTAACCAGCAAAATAATAAAAACTACTTTCGTCTTTTCAGGCGTTCTTTCAGAAAAAACAAACAAAAAACTTACAGTAACAACGAATCAACGAAAGAAAACAATAAGATAGATGTATAAGGGAAAATGGAATAGGCTGGCAACGTATATAAGCCCAAATATTAATACAGCTTGTGGTTAGCTCACGATCGGCGACACACCAAATAATTGCTATTAACTCTTATATCTCTTCATAATGTATTCTAGTGTTAGGTTCTTGTGTTGTTCATATTGTTGGTGTTGTAACAGTGATGTAGTTCCGTGCGTCTAAAAAAAAAGTGTATACAGGGAATCACACAATTGTGGTACCGAAAATCTCGGGAGACGGCAGGCGCCCTCGAAGCACATTGAGTCACCAAATGTACGGGGAGAACACTACCCAACAAGAACACAAAAGCCACCCAAGAAAAGCTTGAAGAAGAAATCATAGTAACAAGAACAGAAAGAAGCAGTAAGTAAGAAAGCACTGTACAGAAACCAGGAAAACATGGAAAGAAGTCCAGCCACAAAAAAATTGGGATAGTCCTAAAGAAGCTCCAAGGTATAGAAAAGAAAAGAAACTAATACACAAGACAAGAAAAATTCCGGTGGAGTAATATCATCCCATCTAGAGATCCAACAAACGAATGGATAAGCACATACGAAATCACTCAAAGTGTCGATACCATCAAGAAACAGCAACATAAACAGAAATCAAACAATTATTTTAAATTCTAAGATTTTAAGTTCATAAAGTGTTCTAGTGCTACGTTCTTGAGTTTACATTCTTATTGTGATTATCGTTACAGTGTATCTAGAAATATACAAGAAATCACGTAATCGTGGAAAAAAAATCCAGCAACTACCAAATATACGCTGAGAACATTACCAACCGCAACACAAACACCTTGTAAGACAATAAGAAGAAATACTACAAATCACAGACGAAACATATGCTCAGAGGGACCTTATAAGAAACTATTTAAAAACCACAACCAAAATACAAATCAGAGACAATAACAGAAAAGAGTAAAAAAACAACAACGGTGGAGAGAATCAAACGTTACTGAAGAAAAAACAATGGTCAGAAATCGCAAAAGACAAGAAAACAATAAATAAGGAAGTCCTAAAGTTGTAAACAAGCTCAGGCAGCAGCTCGTCCGAAGAAGAACAAGAACAATGCAGCCGAACCAATACGGATGCTAATAAAAAAGTATCCGCTGGTTGGATGCCCTAAAAACCTCCCCATTCCAGTCGCCAAACTCCTGTAACATGCGCTACGTGGGAGCCCACTAGCAACAAGCGTGTAACCCCTCCAACCCAGCGTAGACGTAGCCGGCCCGGCGGTATATTCAATAAATCAATCAATCAGTCGTGGTTTTTCTTTTCTTTTCWATTAAWGTGTTGTTTGTTTAGAATAGATGTTATTGTTGAGAATTGTTCTAATTTTATCAAGATTTACTTCATGGAACATTGGATTGCTTAGTGTTAATGCTGTATAAATCACGTTTTGTACTATTGCTCTTTCTGTACTTGTGGATGATTAGGCAAGAAGTCCACTATGTGATTGATACTTGTAGGTTTTTGATACCAATTCGTGATCATGGAACCATTGTCATTCCTTATAACCACATAGTCTAGAAAATAGTTCTGCTGGAAAACGTAAGTATAAAGCAAATTACAAAGCATCACCGCATTTACCGACTAGCAGCATGTGTGAATACAATTTAAAACCAGATGAAAGGGAATTCACCCTAATCTCTTTCAAGCGAAATATTAAGTTTAKACAACTGTATAAATAATAAAAATTGACTTTGTATGTAACCGTTTTATACAGCGTTCAAGCGAAACTGTCACTCTCAGCTTGCCAAGTGATAAAATGATGTTAGACTGCTGCAGCGAGCAGCAGATTTAAAACCTCCCGCCGACAATAAAGTGAAAAGTTACCGCGGAAAAACAGTGTTAAATCGTAAAACTGCCCGTAGTTATGCTCAGCAATAAAATTTATAACGTGAACCGATTTTAATTGGGAAAGTTTTAATCCCGTATTTCGTACAATTTTAAACAATGGGTGTTTACTTTCCATGGAATGGGGGAGTGGGTGTGTGAAAATTGAGAAGTTGGTTGCCAAAGTTCAATAACAAAGACTGGGCGAAAGCATTTCTTTAAGTAGATTAAAGATGTACGTAAGCGCTTCGCTGTTTGCATTTAGGTTTAAATCGGAAAGTTTGGGTGATGTCTGAATTAAAGTGGGTGGTTTACGGTATTCCACGTATAATAACCTTTTGCTTCTGACTAGAGAAACATTTTCTGATGTCATATTACGACGAGATGGAATTAGATTTCTAGCTTTATTTGCTGTAGTTGGATCCAGGTGGTGCTCTAAAATAGACACAGATGGTATTATTTGCCGATCTCACCTTTTCTACGAATGTGGAAAGGGTTAACTGAAAGCAGTACCTATAGATTTTTGCTATACCCTAGTTTTCGTAAAGCCTTCCGACATTGATTTTTGTTTAATTGGTGAAATAGACGATTCGATATTCATTTTATCTATGTTATTTTATGGTATTTTACTTTCCTATTTGCTACAGACCCAATATTCCAAATTAAAACAAAAGTCCAAAACATAGACGCTATGAACGTATGAACGTGTTTGACTGCACGCTCTTCATTAAACAATTACTGCATAGCCTTTTATTTCTAATAGTTCAAATAATGTTCTTGTACCTATATATTAACAATATCCCCAACTACTAAATAGAGCTTATGAAAAGTAGTAGAAATAAATACCCCGTAAAACTTCTGTAAACGCCTCACCAAACGCATTCCTTTTACTGCAGCCGGTGTTTTCACCAAACGCTCAAGTTTTCGGAGAATTTGATTCGAAATCCTCTGTAAGAACACCGATATTAAATTCTACCTTTACCACATACGCATGTGGATGTGGAGCATAAATACGTTGGAAGGCGATGATTACATTTTCTTGTAAGGCGATACTGGAACACGGATATTTTAGGCTTGCAAAGAGCAGAAACATAAAAGGATAAACGTGTTGGTAGCATATAAAGCGAAGCGCCAATGTACGGAAAGAATCTTCCAAAGGGAGCATCTACTTTTCTAAAGGCTGTGTCGGGAATGGGTCCGTGCAACTATGATTGTATCTAATAAATTTTGGCTGATTATTAACAAACCTCCTATAAACCAACAAAATACATATATTTTTATTTGTATTTTAAAGTTTATAATAGTAATAATATAATATTAATAATTAGTTTGAACAAAAACTATTTAACACATTATTAATAAATTAATAATTTTATTAGCAATCACCTTTGTTATTAGATACTGATATTTTTGTTTTAAACTACCCAATTACAGACATTATTCAAAGCTCGAAGCATATGTCTAATTCTGGGAAGAATTATAACAAACAGTTGTTACTTTAAAGGCAAATTAGTTGTAATTTGCTAAAATAGTAAAGCAAGTTGAAAATATTAAAAATTCAGTGTGGAATTATTCGGTGATGTATAAACGAAAAAAAAATGGTGCTTATATAGACACAAGCTAAAAACCAATGCAACACCGCCAAGGAATAATTAAATCATTCGTATTAATTTTGTATATAGAGTAATTTTTAGAAGATAACACCTAGAAATTACTTTAAATATAAGCATTTTTTAATTTTGGAAAACAAGTAAACATCTATTTGTAGGGGGTCTTTCAAAAATATTTAAATGGAACGATTTACATTATAATGGCTACATTATTTGAAAACTTTTCACCAGAAACTTCTACATGTATGAGCTTGACTATATTTGACTCATTTAGGGTAGGTACAGTAGATCAATAAATAAAACAATGTTGCAAGTTACTCCACATCAGAAAGATGTGCAAAATGCTTAAAATTTTCTTTCCACATTACTGCAATTCAAATTTCGACAAAAAGATTTCAGGTGAATTATCTGTTATATGTTTTCAATTTATTCAACATTATTGGCGATTCAAACTAAGCGATACGCAGTCTAGCGACAAAATAGTAAACTACTCAAAAACAGTCGTTGCCGCTGGTCTTTCGTGTACGCATCGCGTTCAATGAATTTGGGCGACAACTGAGTCTTATTAGAAAAATATGTAAACATAAAAAGAATACTAGAAAACAATAAAGCATTCTGTCGGTCTATAACCACTATTCTTAAGCTAAATTGCAAAACAATTGGTTTTTATTACTTTTCTATTAAGGGAAGCGTAGTGGATTTAATGACCAACAAACGAGCTATTCATAACAACTTGATTTATACCCCGGCGCCGTCTGAATTGAAGAACTAAAAATGGGGAAAATTACATAACAGTTGAAGTAGCAAGATGCTAAAGCCCTACTATATTTTTGTACCAACCTTAATATAACAAAGATATTGATCATGAAGTGAAGACTATACTATCACAAGAAATCTTCCGCACTCAATTTCTTCTAACATACAGTTAAATTATCTCAAAGGTGTACAAAACTGTTGGAAATCATATAACAAGTATTTACATCTTTTCGCATTGCTCTACGTTTATAGAAATTACCAAATTATATATGAGGTGTAATTTATATTTTTTTAATTAGCGCACAACCAATCACATACCCCAATTTAAAATATTGTCATGGTTACTGGTTGTTCACATGTTCACTATGCTAAGCAAAGGTGTAGGTTCCGTGCTTTACCAAAAAGAAGACATTCCATAAAAGCGCTTTTTAACAAAGCGATATCATCGTATACCAAGATGCTTTTATGAATAGGGATTCTTGATCGAACTTTTGTTCTTGATACACCACATACAGCCATTTTTATACAGCTGTTCGCTTTAGAAAATACAAAATTAAAATGTAATATTGCTACGGTCAAAGTGCATGCAGTACCTTTCATGCACATTATGCATCTATGCTGATTTGCCCGTTTTTAATTTTCAATTTACCCTGCAGTTCATCTGGCCTGTTCGTCAAAGTAGATGTATGCTGGCACAGACTAAAAACTGAAAACATCAGTAGTTAGTACCCGTTTAAAATAGTATTGTAGGATATTATGTTAGGGTATACAAGTATTTATTTTACCAGCTTGCTAAACTTTTACAACCACTCACAATAAGATAACCCGCATTAAGAACACCAGTTTTATGTATACCTACACCCGCAAACAATAATTGTTTTCAAACAGGTAAAAATCTTTTTTAAACGAAGTCGTATTTTGTACGTCACACAACGCAGAACGAATCAAGTGGCCTGCTTTCTGCGCGACCAGCTGTTTTTAACATAACCATCTGTTTGACCACATGCTTTTTAGAATAATAAAATAATTTGTTCTAGTCACAGTCACGGTGTCCAAGGGTAAAAATAATTTTTATCCACCGTGCTGAGCAAAGCTTTGCTCTTACGAGGGTGTTTAAAGAACGGTACCCTGATAAAGATAGGTACTGCAAAACAGATGAATGATGGCGAGCGGTGACATTTCGTGCAWCAACAACGTTGTGTTTTACTGTGGCCTAAATTAACTCGATGGGATTCAAATCCGGGTAGTAGGGTGGTAAGTGTAAAACGGTATGTCCACGACTTCGTAACAAGTTGTTAAACTTGCAAGTTACATGGCCCTTTTTGTTATTTTTAATAATTTCGTATAGTTTTGGTTCAAACTATTTGGATCGAAATTAATGTTACGATTCGTAAGCCATCGCACCATGTCTGCTTTCTTGGAATTCGACGACGGTACTGGATTGGTTTGCCTATTATGGTACGGCGCATTTTCAATAATAATGACCGTATACCTTGGCAAATTGGGGTTAACATGTTTTCCAGCCACTTTCCGTAATTACCAGAATTCATTTCTGAATGGCAATCACCACTTTTTGTTCCCGACTTGAACATTAATAGGTATCCAGGTAAGAACCCCTTTTCCCATCCTGCGTGTATGATTATAAGCCTCTGACCTTTGGACATATTTGCAAATAACCCTTTTTTCGAACCATCCGTCCAGTTTTTCGACGAAGTATGTCCACTATGCAGGTAAGTTTCGTCCAGATATACAATTGGTGTATTCTGACGTCGGAAATATTTTATTTTCTCTAAATAAGAAATTCTAAGTGATCTGTTGTGCCTTTCGATTAGCAGTTTCCGATTATTTTGAGTTCTCCTCCACCTGAATCCCATGTTGTGCAATAAAACCGTCAAAGTCTCGTTCGATCCATGCCAATCCAAGTCAGTTCGTTCTGACAGAGATTCCCGTAGCAATAGATGTCCTACATTTCACACACTTTCAAGAGTATCTGAGGCACGGCTTTCATTTTTAAAAGAATAAAACATACTACTTCCCTCGTTTGACTTCGCAGTTTTTTTTTCGCCGTCCGACATCGTGCACAACTTTCAGTCACGACACAACTACGCGCGATTACAGCAAGTACTACCGTTACGCCGGCGCTGGTTCTGAGCTGCAAATGCGTTTGTGCGCAGCCCCCACCGCTCGCCACCATTCATCTGTTTTGCAGTAGTTGATGACAGCTCAGCCTAAAGTACCTAATCGTTTTGCGATGAATCCAACTAGTTGTTTGCTTCCATTTTTATTTGTATGCTCGTATAAATGTTTGATAACAAATCTTGTTATATTGTGTATCAATAAAATACATTATCTGCTCTCAACAGACTACATGACTGTCTTTAAAACGCAAAGGGAGTCAAAAATGAATCAGTACTTCCTTTATAGCGGCTTTTCAGCAAAAGCTTACTCCAAATATGAAAACTCGGCGGAGGCTTCACAAAACCATTCGAACTACCATATTGCCATCCATTTATCAAATCAAATTAATATGTGCAACGCCGAACAAGCTCAACTACATAACCAGCCAGATGAAGTGATGAATCTGTTTGGTTCTGCTACTACGGAGCTGACACGGTCAACGAGCTGCTGAATAGCGGACAAGGTCGGATTTCCTATACATCAATCTTTTATCTAATAGAACAGACCCTTCACGACAGTGCGTAGATTAAAAGCCAGACCGCACAAAATGAATTAGGAGGGTCAAGCAACAGCACTTCTGTCTTTTGGAGAACAAAATCAAGGGGTTGGTCATTTAATTAGGCTTTCAGAGTGGCACTCGCGATATGAGCTTTGCTGTTGTGAAGGTGTAAGACGAATAAACATGCCTTATAGGTATATCATAGTGAACTACCTCTGAAGTATAAAATAAAATGTTCAAGTCAGTTTAAGCTTATGAATTACAAACATGGTATACCAATCTGTAGTATGCCAATGTATTATAGAAAAAGTAGGGATGCTTGCAGATAACTTTGTTATTCATACGTTAAAACGTATATAAACTATTTGCATTTCACTTGCAATAATAATAATAATAATAATAATAATAATAATAATAATAATAATAATAATAATAATAATAATAATAATAATAATAATAATAATAATAATAATAATAATAATAATAACCAAATGGAAAGCTGAGAACCAAATGGAAAACCAAAGCAATGCACGGGCGCTTCTATGCCAGCTTGCATCAGCAAGAAGCCGACCTTAAGGCAAGCAACAGCTATCTGACTTCCGGATACCTTTTCCCGGAAACGGAGGGAGCTTTATGTGCGATCCAGGACCAAGTTGTCCCAACAAGATTTTACAAAAGACATATTCTAAAGCAACCGGTTGAAACCACCACATGCCGACTGTGTGGCCACGAGGAGGAATCTGTCCAACATCTTATTTCAGCGTGTACTTACCTGGCACCCACTGTATACACAAGCCGCCATAATAACAMGGGAAAAGTTGTCCACCAGTTCGTAGCACAGAATGCAGGTCTTGCTAACAAAGGCACACCAATACACAAGTACGAGCCAAAAAACATTTTAGAGAATTCCAACATTAAAATCTATTGGGATACTACCATTCACACAGACAGACAGGTTCTCCATAATAGACCCGATATGGTTATAATCAACAAAACAACGAAAAAAAATGCACAATAATTGACTTCGCTATCCCTCTTGACGACAACCTCAGCAGATCATATTAAACAAAAAAAGATAAGTACGTGCAACTTGCTGATGAGATCCAGGAAATGTGGAAGATGCAAAATGTTGAGATTAAGCCACTGATAATTTCTGCCAACGGTCTAGTCCACAAAAACACTCGACGACATTTAGAGGAACTTCAAGTCCAATCGAACGCCCTAACGTGGATGCAGAAAGCAGTCGTTCTTGGAACCACTGCGATCATCCGAAGAACGATCTCTAGGCGTTAACTTCAGTAGCCCTGAGAAATCCGGCTACTGAAAAACTCCACTCAACAGTGTGATAGAAAAAATAATAATAATAATAATAATAATAATCTTTATTGTTAAGAACAGAGAGTAAGCGAATATCTTCCTCCACCGCCCTACAATATAAAACTAAAAAATAATTATACTAATCTACCACTAATACTATTGCTAACAGTAATAAAGACGCAGCTTAAGGCTGTTCATACGTTTTGGGCCAAGTAAAATTTTTAGGGCGGTAACATAATTAGTCCACGTGGACGTGACAGAGCCTGTCACTATATTGCAGCTGCACTATTGGTCTGCAAGATAAGTTATGACTCCCTAACCTGTCACTCTAGTATTGACAGCATATTGCACACAGGCCAACCGTTTATGAGCACGGTAATTTGCCATTTGGGCAAAAGTTACTTTTTCTGATGAAACTCTTTTTTTTTAATTCAATAGATTTACGTGTAATTAATTTTACACTAAGTAAATTTATTACATTCTTACAACTCTTGTACCCTTTCCCCCTAGTGAAACTTTTTTGACGAATAAATCCTTTTATCAAAATTTAAAAAAGTAAAGTGAGTAATAGCATGTTTTATTATAAAATACAATCAAGATATATTTTGTTTGTGAATATATTTGAAAAACTCAGAAACGTGAATTTTCACTATTAATAATACTAATCGCCGATTTTTATGTACATAAAGAGAGAAGCCGGTTAAAATTTAAACTGAAAATCATATAAAAATGATTTTTGTTTCTGTAAAGTAATGTAGTAGGCAAATGACAATTACTGTTAATATATTTTGGTGATTGTACTGCACAAATAAACTACAGTTTTTAATTTTAAATCCAGTGAAAGTTTAAATTTTTTTGTCAAGTCTTCGTTATCACTACCCCGACGCATATATTTATTGCCTTTGAAGGGAGAATGAATAAAACTTTTAGCAAGAATGTCATAGGTATTGGGATTCCGGCGAAATACAACACGACCAACATTGGAAGCAGTTAATCTATATGATCGTTCTTGGAACTACCTGGTATTAGCGGATTGACCTATGCTATCTTTTGCTGCTCTTTATAGTCATCATCGATGGCATCTTCTTCATCAGATTCACTGTTGACTTGGCCATGATCTGAATCGAGACCAACAGACTTGCTTTTCTTTTTTTGTGGTTGATCATCTGCGAAAAGTCTTCTACAAGCTTTATCTCTTTTCCGCTTAGGAATATGGCTCACATCTTTTTTTGTAAATTTTCCGGAAGTTCGTTTAGCAATTTTTCGATGAATTATTTGTCTCTGTTGCGTTGCTAGTCATGTTTAATAAAAGGTTATGAACATTTTGCACTAATCTTTCAGAGCATTTCAGTTAATCGCCAAGCAAACCACATTCGTCCATCTCAGAAATAAGGTTCTCTTCGTTTGGTTTTGGTTCTATGCAAAAGTAATTTTCACAATTCTTATAATCACCAAATACATGCCTTGTGCAATTTTCAGTGTCTCTAAATAATCCTGCCAATTGTTCATCAAACGAAACATCCTCTGTTCTTCTGAAATTTAGGGGCTTTCTTTATTGCTCCTTTTATTCGCTCTGTGTTAGATTTCAAACTTTTCCGCAGCTTCACAGGTAAACCTTATTTTTTGTCGAACAAACGAGTTTTTGCCATTTGATGCAATTCTGAGACAATTTCTCAGCAGATGGTTTGTGCATCTGGCGAACTAGGTATTGGGTCCGTAAGGTTTTGAAACTTTCAGCAATTATATCGGATTCCATTCAAGTAGATAATCCTTTCCAATTTTTTGTGCATCTGTGCTCTACACTGGGATTGTTCTCTGCCTTTGCACAATTGATGCAAAATTTATTTCACACACCTATGTATATAGCAATTTTCCTGTTTTAACCCCCAAAAGTACTCTTTCTGAGTGTATTTAACACTAAAACCTTCGAGTAGCATCTAAGATTTCCCTAATGGTAAAAACAAAAGTGGTGACAGTTTTAAGAAGAGCCAATAAATACAGATAATTTACGAGCACAATGGCCAGTCTGCAAATTATAAAAGGATTGCAACAAGGCAGGGCTGTACCGAAACCTATTACTTTGGGGGGGTAGGAAGTGGAAAAAAGCCAACTCAAAAATAAAGAGGAATAGTTACTTTAGACCACTAGAATACCGAATAGCGCACAGACATTCTAAAAAGGGAAAAATACTGAAAATATTATGTATTAAGTAGCTCAAAATAAATTTATTTTCTAGAATACATACAGGGTGTGTCACGACGAGTTCCTATTAGACGATGGGGAAGCGGCCAGGGTAGAATTATGATATTCTGCAGTATCAAGTTTTCGAATGTGATCTTTTTAATGAAACAAATTCAACTGCGGCTTTATGTAACACATTATATACTTAAATGTTAAAATTTTCGAGATATAAGAATTTATAAAAAAAAATTGACAGCTAAGTTTCTCGCTATTAAAATTTTCGTCCGTTTATACTAAAATATTAAAACTAATCAAAATTGTTAGTGTTTTGTTTTTGTCGGTGGTGTTGAAACTAAAACAAATGTTTTATTTGGTCTTGCTTTATTAGCCTTCGTCTTAGCCTACGATAGGCACTTGGAAATGTGTAAAGTAAATTGTCAATACGACAACGTAAAATATCAAATTAAATAATTATTTGTTCTTATTTCATAAATAATTATTAGACATTCCTTTCTTTCAGTAGCAAATATTTTTATTTGATAACTGATGGTAACAATTAATTAGGATATCTCAGTGTGAGATACTGGCAGCATGTTGCAGACTAGATATACACTTGTTTTAGCGTCTGTCAAATTGCATCCAAAGCACTCCTGAAGTTGCATAAAATGTAATTTCAACAGTTTTTCACATAAAATGTTAAATATCAAAAAATGTGTTACTTGTAGCCTCATAGTATTTTACACAGACCGCAAATAAATTTCCCTAGAATCCAAAAGCGGCATGAAAAAGAGGAAGTTCCATTTAATTTTTTTTAATTTTGCCTATTTTTAGATACTTAATTATGACGTCATCCTCTAACTGCTGCATACACCATTTTCAAAATTTGATTGGACCAAGGTGTTTTGGACCTTTGTCATTCATACTATCGACATTCGATTCACATTTGTTTGTGTGGTAGGCGTCGAACGGGATCCTGTAGCTCTCAATTTTTTTAAACTCTTATATCTCGAAAATTATAACATTTAAGTATATCATGTGTTACACAAAGCCTCACTAGAATTTTACGTAGAATCCAAAACCGCAAATTATATGGTTCTATTAAAATTAACAAAGTTGGCGTATACTTCCGGTATAACCAGAAGTAATTTTAAGTTGCCTTTATTTTCATTAAAAAGATAACAATCGAAAACCTAATACTGCAGAATTTCATAATTCCCTTCTGGTCGCTTCCCCACAAACGTTTAATAGGAGCTCGTCGTGACACACTCTGTACATGTATTAACAACATCTACTTAAAAAAAAACTAAAATACTTTATACTTCTACTTTGGTAATTGCTAATTGCCGCAGAATGTGGCTAAGCTTGTGCGTTTCAAAATAATATGAATAAACATTAATATAAAATTAACAAATAAAGTTAAAAAATCTCTAAATCTAACAAAATAAATCAATTATTACAGCCAGTCTTCTGTATTTTAACTTTAGCCCAAGAGCTAATTAAATTGAAAAAATCTATTTGATCTGTTATATCCTGTACGTATTAGTCGTTTTAATACTTACATATGAGATAATCAAATGGATTATTTCCCATAGTAGTTCGCAACATATTTTTTACAATTTTTTCAAATATATCTCGATATACAGGGTAGTTGTACTAGATATCTGTGATATAGATTGTGGACTCCTATCTGACGCTAATATCGTAAAAACATGCATTTTTAAAGCTTGTTTTTATATGTAATCAAACACAATAAATACAAACAAATAAAAAACAACTTTATTATGCTCCTCGAGTAAAATGCAACTTTCTGTAAGGTCCAACCACAAACGGTGCAACGTAGACCAGACCATATAGTGAGCTACCAACAGATGTTTTGCATGTTGTCATGTTATTAACATTGGCAAAATTTTGAAATACATTACGAGTCATATTCGTTGTTGAAAATTGTTGCTAATTTTTTAGATACCCATAACAAATTATTTTAAGAAATGTACTAGATTTTATAATAATGTACTAGTGTACTAACTGGCAACACTGGTGCCTGTCTAATCACAGTTGATCATCGTCATCTGATGAGAAGACGCGAGGTTGTGAAAGCTGCGACTAACGAGTAACGACTGCTACTACTCGTCATTGCCAACGAGGAATTATTGCATATTCGCGGATGCCGCGTGGGGAAACTAACGCTACTTTTATACCACCTTCTTGATTTAACCTTAATTATTTATTGTTTTTATTTAACAAATTTGACCAACCCATTTTGGAGCCAACTGCAGCAGTTTTTAACCAACTGTCAGGGCATTGGGGGGGTAGGCRAATCCCCCTAKCCCCCTATGGGCCCGGCCCTGCAACAAGGGGTACATCTGCATAGTTTACGAGCGCGAAGCTCCGCCCCGTAAAGCATTAAAGGTTAACTCCCTCAGTGCTAAAATTGTTCAAATTTGATGCAAGAAAAATTCATTATTTTTGCTGCGATAAAGAAAAGTGTAAATGTTTTGCGTATCAAAATTAAATTTTCTCTGGTGCTCTCGTCTTATTTTTTGTTTGTTTTCATCTTAATTTTTTTCTTGCACTTTTTTATTTTTTTTCGGCTTAAGTCAGTGTGAATTCCGAAAAAGTACGATGACAACTCCCGAGAGAAAGAATTTAAGCGCTCAGATAAAAAATCTCAAATCAACATGATGAAAAATACGGATTTTATCCTGCATAAACCATGTAGAGTAGTACGTATAAACAGCGTCAAACATAAAACTAAATTGTCAATGACTTTGAGTTACAAGTTACTGTTCTTGTACAAATTGTAGCACAGTACTTTAAATCTATGAGGTGGTTCTTCCACGTAATCAATGCCTTTGTTTAATAACTTGGACGCTACGTACGCAAAACAGCCTTCATATTTATAAGTATGGTGCCGAGGCACGTGGAACATATTTATGTTACGAACATTAACATTGTGTTGCTGGTATCTTCGTGATAAAAGATTGTAGAGGTAATTAGGCTTTTCTGAATATATAACGTTATGAGCCAATACAGACATCAAAAAACATATTTGGGCTCAACTTTCAACTGTTGCAAATGACGTATGTAAGGTGTAACATGTTCACCAAATGGAATTCGACGAACAAACCTCATACAGGCATTCTGCACTTGCTGGAGACGATTTTTATCATTTTGAGTAAAAAAAAAGTAACACGCTTCACAACAATAGTCACTGTGAGGATAAACTAACGTTTTTATCAATTTTAAGTTAGTGGCTACATTAAGAAAGCACCGGTAACTATATAAATGCTTTAATTTCATCATTGAGATGCAGAATATGAGGTCAACATATCAATTCAACGATAAAGAATTGTCCACAATCACACCAAGATTTTTTGCTTTATATGCCCATCTCTTTGTTACGGAACCCAAACATAACGCTTTTATTTTAGACGCATTCAAACGCAAGCCATGATTTACTGAATAGTAGAATATTTTGTTAAGTTCATCGTTAACAGTTCAATAGCCAGAGCAGCATCTGCCACGTCAAAGCTGTAGTAAATTTGTATGTCGTCTGCATATAAATGCACAGAACATTTTTCAATACAGTTTGACAAGTCAAACACATATAATGCGAACAGCAATGGTCCAAGTACGCTTCCCTGAGGTTCACCAGAGATGGTACATTTAAAAAGAGAACACCCTGCATTTGTTCGCAGGACAACTCGCTGCGATCCTTCAGTAAGGTAGTTTTGGGACCATTGTATTTCAGTAGCGACAAACCTTAAATAGTGCAATTTTGCTAAAAGCATGTCAAAGTTTACTAGATTGAATGCCTTAGATTGATCTAAAAGAGTTAATATGGACACAAGGGAGCTGTCATGATTAGAAGCCAGGCTTTGCACGACTCTTAAAAGGGCACTATGAGTGCTATAGCCTTTACGAAAACCTGATTGATGAAGAGGTAAGATATTATGTTCTTCAAGGTAGGTATTTAATTGTACTGCAATCATTTTTTCTAGGATTTTTTATAAAGCTGACAGTATGCTGATTGGTCGTAAATCGCAATAATCTGTAGGATTGGAAACTTTAGGAATTGGTATAACGTTGGCTTGTCGCCAAACAACTGGAAAGTCCCCATTCTCTAAGGTTTTATTAAACAAAATGTATCATACGAATACTGATACCATCTGGTCCAACTGCCTGCGACTTTATACTTTTTAAGGACATAGTTATATCATCAGTAGTGATACTTTTAAATTTGAAAGTTAACCTGTTATCGTAACGATTGTTACGATAAAAATTTAATGTACCTACATTAACACTGGAGAAATGCACGATGGAATATTTGCCGCAGAACTGCGGCTAGTAGTCACCCCCCAATTATTCAAGTGCGAGAGAGACACCATTTCATGTAGGCCTTTTTTTCGTTTTTTTTTATTGCAATATTTACATAGTTTCTAAAACAGTCTGCTGTTGACGGTACGCAGTCTTAAGTATCTTTTATGAGCTTTATTTTTTGCAGATATCATTAACTTTATATTGTATGTTATATATGGCTTGTGTTTGTGATTTTTTATAACTGTGTGCATAGGTGCGTGTCGGTCAAATAAGTCCAACACCAACCTTTGAAGAATATTTGCTTTTTGATGGACGTCGATTGCAACAAATATTTCGCCCCATCGTACATTATATGTAGCATCTAATGCAAAATTGTTTAAATCAATCTGGTTATAATTTCTGGTAATTAAAGTATTTACAAAATCTGGGTTGTTTTTATGCTGTAGCTCACATGATACTAACATATGATCTGTTATACCATTCATATCAATAGTAAAAACATTGTTATATTGTACAGTACTTGATACACATAAAATGTCGATTAGTGACTGAGTTAGATGTAATGCGTGTTGAAACATTTATAATTTGACGCAAAGAAAACATATTTAATTAATTTTTAAACTGAGTCGGTCCCTCAACACTAGCATTAAGCATGTTATGTTGATGTCTCCCATAAGTACAATTATTTCACTTTCCAAATACAGATTTTCAATTGCTAGTGACAATTCGTTTAGAGACTGCTGAATATCAGTATTTGGAGGACGATATACAACTCCAACAGCCAACTTATTTTTCTTAAGTTTACAACTAATCCACAGCTGCTCCAAGCTGTCCCCATGTTTAGAGCGGTGCACAATTTTGAATTCAAAGTTCGATTTCAAATAGCAGGCGACACCGCCGCCCCGACCGACGCGATCATTTCTAACCATATTATAGCCCGGCACTGCTACGAGGTAGGGTGAATAATTTTCATTTGGCCACGTTTCAGTAACGCCCGTTATTGAGAAATTATTAACTAAAACTATGTCCATAAACACATCGAACGATTTGCTGAGAGATCGCACGTTAGCATGTGCTACTTTCAGCGATTTCAAATTTACTTTTACTTTAGTACGGTTATTGCATTGAGAGAAGGTCCACCGCACGCTGGTTTGGGCGAATCGATAAAAAGAGCGGATACTAAAATCCCGAATGCAGACTGAATCCGGCCAGAGTAAGTAAAGCAAGTAACCAATCTGTATACAAGATGTACCACGAAGGTAGGCTCTATTCAGAACTTGGTAGGTTATGCTGGTATTAAATTTTTGCCACGCCCAATTTTAACAAAATTGTTAGGGAATCCGCGTTCGATTTCTTTACCCAAAGGTACTGCATATTCTAACTCAAACAACATTAATTCAAATCACTGCTTATAACACTGCTAATTCCATTAACCACCAGTCAAAACACTACACTTCACTATACAATGTTACTCTAAAACACTATAACACTCGGATCGCCTTTTTCGCTTATTTCACCGGTTATCAAATCAGACTTGGCTCCCACGCTCTCACTTTGGCTTTTATACTGGCCGACGAATAGTCTAGATTTAGAACCATCTCTCTGTCCATTCTGGGACTATCCCGAACATGAGGGAACAGGGAACCCTCTGGCAATTTAATATTTATCTAACCGTCAGTACACGTTTAAGACCTAACCGAACATTTGTTTCTAATTTGATTGCATTTCATGAAATTTTATCACACGACCGCTACCGCACTATGACGTTCTAATGCTACCGCATCTATCCGGAGATGGTAGAGTAGCGACATCAAATAATTTTAAATGTACTTACCTCTTATACTTACTTTATGAATTTGGAATTTAATTAAATTGCAGACTTATAAAATGAAAGATTGGTACCGTTACCAAGGCAAGCTTATTGATTACAAAAATAAAATATGGTACACCCGCGGAAACGGTTGATCTGAGACAGCGCGAATCCCTCACTTTTCCTACTCATATACGAGGCATGTTATTTAAGTAAGTACCGTTTTGCGATTCCGCCGCCGCAGCGCTACGGTCGGCGTTCCGCGCATGCGCGCTGATTACCTGCATCTCTTGTCTACGCACTGACGCCATTACAGTTTGATTCTTTATTGTATACGTTGTTTACTGAGTGTTTAAGATGCCTCCGACAATCGTGAGTCCCGCCGATTGTGAAGTACGGGCTGTTATACGATTTCTTAGTGCTAAAGGCGTAAAACCGATCGATATTCATCGTGAGAAATGTGAAGTTTACGGACAAAACATTATGAGTGATGGAATGGCAAGGAAATGGGTGAGAGCATTTAAAGCTGGCCGCACAAATGTGCATGATGAAGAACGGAGTGGGCGTCCTTCGGTCGTTAATGAAGATTTGGTGCAGAAAGTGAACGAAAAGGTGAGAGAAAACAGACGCTTTACAATTTCATCATTGTGCGACTGCTTTCCTCAATATTCTCGTAGTATTTATATCGCATTGTGACCGAGAACTTGAATTACCGGAAATTGTGTTCATGTTGGGTTCCGAAAATGTTAACGAATTTGCACAAAACCCAACGTTTAGGCAGTGCATTGACTTTCCTAGAGCGGTACCACAATGAAGGTGAAGATTTTTTAGACCAAATTGTTCCTGGTGACGAAACATGGGTGGCCTACGTCACACCAGAATCGAAACAACAATCCATGGAATGGCGACATTCATCATCACCCAAAAAAGTGAAGTTTAAGCAAACAATTTCTGCCCGGAAAATCATGTGCACAGTTTTTTTGGGACAGAAAAGGAGTATTGCTAGTGGAGTTTCTGCCTCGTAATGAGACAATCAATGCAGCGTCTTATTGTAAGACATTGAACAATCTGCGTCGTGCAATCCAGAACAAAAGACGTGGCAAGTTGAGTAAGGGTATCGTTTTGCTGCATGACAATGCCCGTCCACATGTGGCTAATCGGACCAAAGKTCTCATCAAATCTTTTAAATGGGAAACTCTAGATCGTCCTCCATACAGCCCTGATCTGGCGCCCAGCGACTACCATTTGTTCCTGCACTTGAAGAAACACCTGGGTGGTCAGCGTCACACACAGTGGTTAACAAGTCAGGCGGCAGAATTTTATGAGGAGGGTATTCAAAAACTGGTGCCACGTTATGACAAGTGCCTCAATATTCACGGAAATTATGTAGAAAAGTAGATTAAGGTACAGGCTTTCATGTAAGATAAAATTATTGCGATATCTTTGCACGTCTTTTTTTAATTCCAAAACGGTACTTACTTAAAAAACATGCCTCGTACTTAATAATGATTAAGAACGTATTTTTAATGCAGTGGAATGCTCCTGAGATACTTATGTTCGAATAAAAAAGTTCGTACATATGTGACAATACGGTATTGCTATCTCCCTCTATTCACTGAAAAATGGCCCTGTTGCCCCCTTTTTTATTGCAGAATATGAATCTAAATGAAAAATAATAGACCCCTGTATTTTTTATTTTTCGCAAAGTGCTTAGTTAGTGCTTAAAAAAAAAGATTGTTTATGTTTAAAGTTTGAATCTCTGACGTCGGCGTTCCCTGGCGCGCTTAGTGCGGTGTAACTGTGTGATGTTGCCACGCCATTTTCTGATCCTGGCATTCCTGTCGGTCGAGATGAGGTTTCTGAAACCGAAATCGCAGCAACGTTGCCATTTTATTCCAAACTCGCAACCGTAATTATGAATTATAAAAACCTGCACGCGAATGGATGTGTTAAACGCGACTAAATGTTAGTCGTTTTCACTGTAAATATTAAAACATAAAATATATTAAATTAAAATATTAACTTGTAGCGGATATATCGCAAACAACATTCATTTTACGGCAGCCGCAGGATAAGTCCATATTTCAAGTGATATTAAAACTGGAACAACTACTTGTTAAGTAGGTAAACTCGTTTAAACCTGAGTTACAGCGTGTATAACTGCCATTACATCATTTTATTTAAGTCGCAGCCTTTAAATGGCAAAATCGCCTAATTTGCGTAAAATCGAACGATCTGGCTACACGAGTTTCCACTGATGTAAAATTCGTCAATCATGTGCAAGTCAATTTTTGGTAAATTGTCTGAAGATCCATTTACATAATCTTGCTCCATAATTGCACAGTCTATGTTTGAACAACAACGTACCAAGTAAATAAAAACAAAACTTTAACGCGTCCTCCGTTCTCAAACCAAAACGTAAACAAAGGCGCAGAACCACAGAACATACGTTCAACCTTCAACAGCGACAAAGGTGTGAAGCATGCAATAGGGCATCTGGCGCATCGTCCCAATAGCGGAGTGCGTCACCAGGATCGGTGACGTATCACGAAATATTTGAAGGTAAAAATAAGACACTAAAACATTACAAATATTTTTTCTATTGCCAGCTTCTAACTCTATTAGGTCCAGGCAAAGTCGCACATGTGTTATAATAACGATTTACTGTCAAAGGGAATAACCCCATTGACTTCGAAGCGAGGTTGCCGGTGCTATTGTTACTGTAACAGATCTACTACTTTTAATGCGATCTGTAGTTCATTCCTGTACATCTATAGGTAGGTATGTATATAAATTCATTTCATCTTAGCATACAGAACCTTCTATTAGGCAGTAAATTGAGTAAATCAAAGCGTATCTACTTTCCGTAGTGTAAAATGGACATTGCACTAAAGCTTATCTTAATTAGTTACTTAAACAACATTCGATATCGTTTAGTTTTAGTTGTTTTGTCTTTATAGAATGGTTCATTTTCAGTTTAAAACCTAAAATATCGCGAAAGAAATAAAGGCTTTCACTAATTAGTCGTTTTGTTCCCCTTCATCTAATGAAATTGGCTAAAATATAATTGCTTTACTTTCTGAAGAAATCTTTTACCTTTTGCTGTTTTCATGTTACATTTGAATTACAAGTTCTTACAACCCTGCTTCGATACCAAGTTGGATGTGCTGCGGATTGCTTCAATACCATTCACCAGCGATTTTTCCAATTATATTCGTCATTTTAATTACAGCCAAACTGACTGTATTACAAATATCGTGACGTGCTTAGCTCTTTAAACTAAAGACTTTGGGCGCGTGTTTTTTGGTATTTCAATTTCTTTTTCGCGCAATATTATAATAATTTGGATAAGAAACGTTTTCACATATGAATATTGAAGACAATAACCATGTTACAAGACCAGTAGTCATCTACCCTATTGCTCAAACAGCGTAAAGGTTGCCTAATCCGCAAGGTGTGGTTTCTCGCATCACAATAAAATATATTCGAAAATGTGGCACTTCAGGTTATACCAAAAGTGAGCCACAAACTTTTTTTATTTTTAAATGAACAACCAGAATATTTATTTACTCTTCTACTATCTCATTTTGTTTTTTTTTATGGAACGAAAACATTTTTCTTCGATGCCCATAAAGTCTTCCTTAAGTAATCGAGAACTGCTAAATCCTTAGAACAGAAAGGGCTTCTGGCAATCTATTAATCAAGCAATATTTCTTGCAAAAAATTTTCAACGGTAACAACTTTTTTATGTCTATCATGTTTTTACTTCACACTAAACAACAAACTCCTAGCTCGCTTGAAAGTTTGTAGGTGGAAATACATTAGTACTGGGAACACTTCTACTAATGTGGAATGTAGCTATCCAGAAAGAAACATTAAAATTAACTCACATAAATGAATTCCGCTTGGAAAGTCAGTTTGTACTAACGAAAATGAGTAGGAGTGAAATGCTTTTTTTATAGTATCTCATCCACATATAAAAGAGATTATACTGTGGAATATATTAAATTAAATTCAATCACATCTCGGTATGTCGACATGTAACCATTGACATTTAAATTTATTGCACAAGTATTAAATCTGTGAAGAAAAGGACATCCCCTGGAAACGTAGCGTGTTATTTGATCAGTTCATCCAACCATAAACCAATATAGGTGCTCGTACCGTCAGATATATGTGCGGATGAAATCGGCAGAGCAATAGATCCGCAGTAGCCCAGGTATAGTTTGTGAGATGAAAGTTGAGCCTCACGTCATAAATCTAAAGCTTATGGTTCAAATCGATTAAAAGTCATTGACACGGTTTTTTCAGCGGCGTGCTACAAATTATACACAATGTGTGTTGCTGGTGGTGCATGTGCAGGTGACAAGCTCTGGATATTATACATCAATTATTTGCATCCATTGGTACCAAGAGTTAATCAGTTGCTTGAGGCGCCGGACAAATGAACACCAGCGTTCGGGGTTGCACTCCTTCTGTGTCCACATGACCAATATGTTTATCATAATACTGCTTTGCCTATGAAAGACATTCCATCAGCCTAGGGTATAAACAGTTAACTTACCTGTGCCCAGATCGGATCTGTAGCAGAGCGTGGTTCTCGACTGGAGCATTTATTAAAAATAGGTGCAGGTGAACAGCGTTTATTCAATTTAAACGAACATATACACAAGATTAATAATACAATTAATTCTTTTTGAACATGACATATCTATATTATATTTTTTTTTACATTTCCATAACAACCCTATTTTTACTGTTTTTGCCCATTTTAAGTTATTGCCAAACTTCCTTGACTTTGAAACAAGTTCATTGCTTATTACAGAACACCCTCCCTCAAAGAAATTGTTTCAACCTTTATTGTAATTCACAAAACTAAATATTCAACTTTCTAATCCTAGTTGTGATCTAAATTTAGTAAACTTCTGTTTACCTAAGGCTTTTGTAAAGATATCGGCAATTTGATCTTCCGTTTTAATGTAAACTAGATCTACAATACCTTCCCGTATTTTCTCCGTAATAAAAAAATATTTTATATCTATATGCTTTACCCTTCTGTTATTTTCAGGGGTTTTTGCAATGTGTATAGCAGATTGATTGTCTTCATGAATAATTACCTGTTGAACATTGATACCCAAATTAAAATCATTAATAAGATTCTTCAACCAACAAGCTTCACTAATTGCATAACTTAATGCCACATACTCTGATTCTGTAGATGACAAAGCAACACATTGCTGTTTCTTACTCCCCCATACAACAGCACAATTAAGAAATTTAAACACGTAGCCGGTAGTTGATTTTCTATATTTAGATCACCTTCCCAATCTGAATCTACAAATGCTTCAATCACATTTTGAACTTCAACCCTTTTATAAACTAATTTCAGATCAACAGTTTCTTTAATGTAGCGCATAACACGTTTAAGTGCTTTGTATAAATCGTGGCTTGCACAGTTCTGAAATCGACTGAGGTAACTAACACTAGCAGATAGATCAGGTCTTGTTGCTTGTGCTGCGTACATTAAACTACCTATTATTTCTCTACACACAGTCTCGTATTCCTTTTCATGTACGCCCTCCCTCAAACTGTTGTAGCTAAAATTTTCTTCCATAGGTGTTGACATAGGTTTACAGTCTAACATTCCAAACTTTTTCAAAATATTTTTTAAATAGTTACTTTGATCAATACTAATGATACCCTTTTGCAAATCTTGAATAACATTTATTCCCAAGTATTTAGACATTAAACCCAAATCTTTCATATCAAAATTTTCTTTAAACACTTTCTTTAACCTTTTGACTTCGTTTTTATCATGTCCAACTTGAACGGTTGAAGCCTTCACTCATCATTAAAGTATTAAATTTTTCATTCCAAGTTTTTGGTGATTTTTTAAGTCCATAGATAGATTTTTTAAGTTTGCAAACAGAATTTGAATTTTGCCTATTCTTTCCTGGCAAAGACATATACACTTCATCTTTAATTTCACCATAAAGAAAAGCACCCCTCACATCCATTTGATGTACTAGCAAACCTAATCTATTGGCAACTACCAGCATAATTCTGAAACTATTTAATTTAGCTACTGGCGAATAAACATCATACCAATTACAGTTATCTCTTTGTTGAAAACCCCTAGCAACAAGACGGGCTTTGTGTTCAATATTACCAGTGTTATCGTCTTTTAACTTAAAGACCCATTTACTTTCTATGACTTGTTTACTATCGGGCCAAGGTACTTCAATCCATGTATTATTCTTCAACAATGTGTTCAGCTCTTTTTCAACTGCTGCTTTCCATTTTTCAGCATCTTTTCTTTTCAGTGCTTCTTCCAGTGTTTTGGGTTCCTCTTCTACACAGTAAAATGAAGTTTCATAATCGTTGAGCCACTTTGGTTTCCTTAATGATCTTTGTGGTGTGTCTAACTGCGGCACACTATCTTCATTATCATGTTCATCCACTGTTTCCAAATCTTCCTCTCCATTTCTTCTTTCTTCATCATCATCCTCCTGTTCATTTATCTGTTCTTTTGCTATGATATTTTCAATTACTTCATGCTGAACTGTATCATTATCGTTCCTGTGATGACCATAAAGTGTTTTTGAATACACAAACAGTACATCTCTGAAAATATCTATTTTCTTCTGTTTTTCTACATAAACTCTGTAACTTTTGGTGTCTTCCCCATATCCTACAAAAATTCCTTTAGAACTTTTTGCATCCAATTTGTATCTCTTCTTTTCTGGTACATGGACATAAACTTCTGTACCAAACATGTGTAATGTTGAAATGTTGAAAGATTTTGTAGTCCACACTTCAAATGGGGTTTTGCCTTCAACGTTAGATCTTCCAGTGCGGTTGATTGTGTATACAGCAGTGTTTACTGCTTCAGCCCAAAATTTCTTCTCCATCGATTTTGCTTGTAACATGGTTCTTGCTGCTTCTACAGTTGTTCGCATTTCCCTTTCAGCTTTCCCATTTTGCTGTGGTGTGTAGACCACTGTGGTTTGATGTTGAATTCCATTATCCTCTAGCAATTCCTTCATTTCTTTGTTCACGAATTCTAAACCATTGTCAGACCTCATGATTTTCACATCGTTACTTGTCATTTTCTTTGAGAACAAGAGAAAATGTTTCACTTTTGCACAAACTTCTGACTTTTCTTTGAGGAAATATACTGATCTGTACTTGGAATAGTAATCTTTTATTAATAAGAAATACCGTGATCCACCCAATGACTTTTCCTCCATTGGTCCACACAAATCCATATGTAGTAACTCACAAGTTCGTGTTGTTTTTGATTCACTCTTACTGAACGGTAACCTCTGATGTTTTCCTTCAATACAAGCTCTACACACATCTCCATCTTCGTTGTCCACATATTCTATCCCCTTGTCCTTTAATATTTCTTTCACATAAATCTTATTCTGATGTACCAACCTTTCATGCCAAGTCTGTAGATCCTGTTGAACTTGACTAACATTTGTTGTAGTTTCTTGAAAACGAAATTTCATTACAAACAGGTTGTGTCTTCTTTCACCAATTGCTCCAACCTTGTTATTCTTCACAAACTTGCAACTTTTGTTATCCATCTTCATCTCATATCCCTTGTCAACTGCCTTGCTCGCTGAAAACAGGTTGACCTTAACATCAGGAACATATAAGACTTCATTAAGAATTGTTGGTAACCATTCCTGCCCATTATGTGCTTCTAATCATTCCAATTCCATTTGCTTCAATTTTTGTGCCATCACCGATTACTACTGACTTGCTTACAGTTAATTGTCTAAATTCTTCAAAATAGTCTCTTCTATGACACATGTGATCACTTGCGCCGCTATCAACCAGCCAGTCATTACTTGCTGTACTTCCAGTCAGAGCCGTAACTATGAAAGCATTTCTTTCCTTGGTTTCATCTTGAAGTTTTTCTTTATTTTTCCGATAATAACAGTCTTTTATAAAATGACCTGGTTTCTTACAGTAGTTACATAACTTTTCTGTATTCTTTGTTCTGCAATCTGTTTTATAATGACCATACTTTCCACACCCGAAACATTTTGGTTTAGCTTTTGGATGTTTTGCCATTAATGCCTTTAGTTCCATTTCCTGGTGTTCCTTTAGCCTTTCCTCTTCCATAAACAGCCTGGCAACTAAATCATTCATATTTTGATTGCTCGGAGGAACTGACTCCCATGCACAAATAAAATGCTGATATTTATTTGGTAACGACATTAATATTTTTGTCATTACCATCTTTTCGGTTACCTCCTCACCCATTTGCTTCAGTTGATTTTGTAGTTCTTGTATTCTCGAAACGAATGTAGATATTGTATCAGTGTCTTCGAACTTATATGCAAAAAATCTTTGCTGAACCAAATGTACACTTGTTGTTGACTTTTGTTCATAAACAGATAACAATTTCTGCCAAATTTCTGCGGCTGTCTCACATGTAAGGATGTGCAACATCACACATTCAGATAATCGATTTACTATGATGTTCTGTGCTTTGGCATCTTTTTTAAGCCATGTTTCTAACTTCGCCGTGTCAGTAGGTTTTGGATTTGAACCATCAATCAAATCATACACATCTGCTGACTTCAGATTAACTCGTACCTGGAATTTCCAGACTCCCCAGTTTTGGGTGCCTTCCAGTTTTATTACACCACCTGCTGTAACCGACTGCTCCATATTTTTACCAATTTTATTCACACACTACTAGTTCTGGGCCCATAACCTGTAGCAGAGCGTGGTTCTCGACCGGAGCATTTATTAAAAATAGGTGCAGGTGAACAGCGTTTATTCAATTTAAACGAACATATACACAAGATTAATAATACAATTAATTCTTTTTGAACATGACATATCTATATTATATTTTTTTTACATTTCCATAACAACCCTATTTTTACTGTTTTTGCCCATTTTAAGTTATTGCCAAACTTTCTTGACTTTGAAACAAGTTCATTGCTTATTACAGAACAGGATCAACAGCGCTGAACTGACAGGGGTACGGCGACAGGCGAGTCACCTTGTGAACATGCTCTCTAAGGTACTCATCTACTAAATATAGTCGAAGCATGTTCTTTGACCAATGCCAGCAGCTCGGCCTTAAGTAAAGTGTTGGGCCATGAGGATGCCACGCATCTCCGACCACTCACGGATCCGTGCCTTGGTTCATGCAGCAGTTATGTGCTTCACCCTTTTAAAATACCTAAGTAACTTGGGCCAAGTTTCATCTATAAACATCAACTCTCGCTTGATGGGTGAGAACGCCAACTTACACAAGTTCTTTTATTATAAACTGTACTCATTAAAGTTTAAATAAAATGTTTAGATATTTGCAAGACRACAAAACAAACCACGAGGCAAATACTACAAATAATGCAACGCCACTGATGAAATGTCATTGATGACATTAGTCGAGGACATACGTTCGCGCAGCATCTATATCWTGACAGCTACTATTAGAGAGAGAGAGAGAGAGAGAGAGAGAGAGAGAGAGAGAGAGAGAGAGAGAGAGAGGTAGAGAGAAACGGGCACGTATGTCTAGTCCTCAGGAGCCGTACGTCCTAAATGCCACTCAATATAAGCATAGATTAATTAAGAAAGATACCCAATGTAAATGCACCGCATTGCCACAGAACCGTAGTGAATGATCTTCACTCAAGAGGGCGAAAGAATGTCCAAACCGCGCGATATTGTATCCCAAATGTTTCGTACTGTATGTCCCTCCCTCCCAGACAGCATGCGAACGGAATGTGGGCGATAGTCACAATCCCACCACTGCACTTCTACAGCAGCTGACTGCAATACCCGTAATGCTTAACAAAATAATATTTTATGTAGCGAAGGGTCAATAGTAGAGTGCCCGATCGGACATATTTTGACTTGTGTGGGGGACTCGAGATTACAAGCTAAAACTTACACAGATGTAAGCTAATATATTGATAATTATAAATCCAGAATTATAAAAATTAGACCGAGCCGAAAGTCAATATCGTTAAAAATGCAACTAACGGTGCATTGTATTTAATTTGAAACATTTTCTGTACCGAATATTTTTAAATAAATTTTTGACTTGCAAATACATTGCCTCTTACGGCCGAAAAATAATAAAAGGTCAGTTTTTCGGTTTCAGCGCCGTCTACAATTAATTCAAAATTCCCTAATTTTCAGTTTACCTAGCATTATCGCGAAAACTAAGCCCTAACTCAAAAAATATATTCTTATTAAAAGTTAGCCGTGTCCTTTTAGGTGCCATTCGTGGCAAATTCATATTTTTTGATTTACCGATAAAGGTAGTATAAAATTAAATGTAAAAGATTACATTTTTCTGGGAGACGCGACTGCTGCCGTGTTCGCGTGGCCGCATCGTCCATCTCTACTATTTCCGTAGCTCCGTCCTTCGTCCACTAGTGCAGCTCAGGGAGGGACGCGATAGATCAAAATACAATAATTAGGAAATCTGTCTAATTAATCCTATTTAAGTTTTCATATTGACAAACACGTTCGAAAGTATATTAAAAATCCTCACTAACCTATGAAAGAAAAATTAAACTAATAACTACGCATGTAGTTCATTAAACGTTTTATTATACAATTCTGCACGCAAATCATGATAAAATAAATTAATCTTTTTAGAAAATTGCACAATTTTCTTATCGAAATTTGTTCTTGAGCTGTGGTATTCCTGAGTCTTAAGACATCTTTATATGAAACGGAATGTCCTCAAGAATGTAATGTTTCAACCAATATTTTAGATCTAAATTCTTGATGTACGAAAATTCCGAGTGTTACGAGTTTAGGGCATCTTGACAAATGCTCGTTATAGCTACAGGATCTTCAGCAGTCCCCTCATTAGATGCAAGCAAACCAATTATCCCGTACAATACATCTGGTATGTGTTTCTTGGAGCCTTTTATATCTATTTACTGTCACTTAAAATACAGATGATATTTTATCCATTTTGCACCTTATAATGGCACATATTTTATTAATAACGGCGATTTCTACTTCCGCTACAGTATGGTGTTGCAAATCTGATAATCTGTCTGATTATACTGATATTTTACTATACTAGAAAATAGCTACCACTATCGCAAATACTGCTAACTCTTTTACTTTTATGAAGCACATCAATATTGTGTTAAAAATCTTTCTTTATTATCGAGCAGTAATATACTATCTTTTCACTATCTTTTTTTAAACAGTCAAGAACAAAAGTATACTAATGTCGARCCGCGTCAATATTTTAATAAGAGAATAAAAAAAACTTGTTCTTTGTTAAAGTGTGCATAAATTGTATGTAAAATGTATCCACAAATACAACGGATTTGGTTGGTACCTTTAAAAACATTTGTTAAGGTGCTATACCTACGGCTTCTAGTAATTAGCCCGAATGATACGACTCTATACAGGGTGATTTTTTGAAAACTTCACACCTTAAATAACTTTAAATATAGCAAAAATTTAAAAATTTGCAAAAACAGGTAAACTTTTGTTTGCAGGGGGACAACTTTTGAGATAAGTTTTTAATGGATAGCGCTTACTCTCTGAGCAGGGTAGACACCTCTTTAAAAATTTTTAATGGAACTATCCATCTTGTGATACATCATTTGAAAGCTTATTTCACAAAGAGTCTGGCCATGTAATTAGTTTTACCACGTTTAACTTATTGACGGGGTAATAGATTAATAGTGCCTACGAAACAGGTTGCTTATTAAATTGAATATTTTGTACTCTTTTCAACAAAATGTATTTTATTTTAGAGCGGAAATAAAATTTGTCCTTACGAGAACCCAAAATTTAAACAAACAACATGTAAAAAATATGACACTTAAAAAAAATTCCAAGAATACTGAAAATTTTCTTTTAACATTATTATTAACATTAAAGTATTTATCACGTAATTTTTTAGAAAGTCCATGTCCACGAAAAAGAAAAATTATTTATTTGTAACTCCAAAAACAGTGTGAACAAAACCAMAGAAATTCAAACCTTACAATAGATTCTCAAAATGTGCACCACCTCTTTCCATACGGTTCTCGAACTCCTGCTGCACTTTTCGGAAAGTTTCAGGTGGAATCCTCCTGCACTCGTTAATAATTCTTTCTCGCAGATCGTCCAGGCTAGTAGGTTGTGTTTTGTAAACCACAGATTTTAAATGACCGCATAGAAAGAAATCTAAAGCAGTCAAATCGGGTGATCGTGGCGGCCATTCAATTGTTCCACGCCTACCAATCCAGTGAAGAGGAAATCTATGATTTAACCAATTTCGCACATTAATGGCGTAATGCGGTGGGGCTCCATCATGTTGGTAAAGCAATTCGTATTCATCCAACATTGGATTTCCTTCAGGGTCACGTTGGTTTTCTAATTGCTCTGTGATTAAAGGATCAATAATGTTATCAAGTAATTCTAAATACATTCCCCCATTTAGCGTCCCATCAATGAAAATTGGACCTACAATTTACGTTGCGTGCCAGACGTTCAGCTTCTGAGGAACTTGTGTATGACCTTCTCGAAAAATATAAGGATCTTCGTCACTCCAGTACCTGACGTTATGTTTATTTACAGAGCCGTTCAAAAAAATGTGCATTCATCACTGAAGCAGATATTTTTTATTAGATGAGGATTTACTATAATCTTTTCTGTCATAATTTCGCAAAATTGTAGTCTTCTGTCGAAGTCATCTTCGCCGAGTTCCTGGAGAGTTTTCATCTTATAGGGATGGAATTTGTGCAGTTTTGTAACTTTCCTTACAGATGAATAAGAAAGTCCAGTGGCTGTAGAAATGTTACGCAAAGAGCTAGTTGGATCCATTGCAAAATGACCAAGTACTACAAGTTGGGCCATTTCATCAACGACTCTATTCCCTGCCCTTTTTTGTTTACTACAGATCCAGTGTCTTTAAATTTCTGCACGAGATCGAGAATGTACCTAGCGTCAACATTTTTTATCGGGGTGCCGTTCGTTAAACACCCTTGCTGACGCACGAGCACAGCTATGCTCAGCACCGTAAATAAAAATTATTCTACCCTTTCGGCAGTTGAATAAACCATTATCACTTGGACTGTCACTTTAAAATTTCACGCGATTTATAAAAAGGAATGTGAACAAAAAGATGGTCGTGCCAAAGAAGTAGCCAAAAAGTTGAAACAAAAAATTGGAAACACAAAGTAGATAATTATTTAGCCAATTCAGTATAAACTGTCGAGTTGCAATATCAAGCAATGTCGAAAGAAAATTTTAAGTATTTTTGGCATTTTGCTTAGGTGTAACAATTATTTTTTAACAAGTTTTTTTAGGCTTAAGTAAGGACAATTTTTATTGTAACTGCAAGACAATAAATTTTGTTAAAAAAAAAGTCCAAAATATTCCATTTTATAAGCCACTTGCTACAATGCACTTTTTGACCCACTACCCCGTCAATGGGTAAAAAATAGTAAAACTAATTACATGGCAAGGCTCCTTGTGCAATAAGCTTTTAAATGATGTATCATAAGATGGGTAGTTTCATTTAAAATTTTTGAAGGGGTATCTACCCCGCTAAGAGGGTAAGCGCTATCCATTAAAAACTTATCGCAAAAGTTGTCCCCCTGCAAACAAAAGTTTACCTGTTTTTGCAAAATTTTAAATATTTCCTCTATTTAAAGTTATATAAGGTGTGAAGTTTTCAAAAAATCACCCTGTATAGTAGCTTGCCTAATAGTAGACCTTGCCAGGTATAACAAGCTTTCCAGAAATGATTTTCCATTGCAGTTTGTTGCTAAAAGCTACGACTGCCTTCAAATAATTCCTCATCGAAAAAGGAAAACAACTTTCTTAGTCGTGAATAAAGCGCGCTGTGCAGAGGGTTGTGGGGGGTAAATTTCCAAAATAAGTAAAAATTTTTGTTTGTTTTTTTTAATATCTTTGGCACCTCACCTTTATTATATTAAGATACTATGCTTAAATGGCAAATATAATTTTTTTAAATTTCTAATAACGCCGTCACTGAGCTTTCTTATAGAGCGCCTTAATGAATTTCGTTCGCTTTAAACACTACCTAATTCGCCAGACGTTTAGCTTCAGCACAAAAACGCGTTGGTTTATTGGTGTGTGCAAATTCGCAATATAATACATAGTTTGTGGCATAATATTTTTGTGTAGCAATGTCGAATTTCACAGCGGCGTCCGTGGACATGCGAGTATGGTTCAAAGTAGCCCAAAAGGTACGCAATACTCGACTTTATGCACACAGAATTGACATTTAATTGCAAATAGTTTCTGTGATTATTCGTTCCCTCTTGCAATTATTGTCGTTTTGCTAATGTATATTTATGTAGACCTAGGTATCTAAATCTCTTAAGCTGTAAGCTCTGTTTTTATATATATTGAAAATTAAAGCATGTTTGTTGCATGAATTACATATCTATTTATAACAATACACAATAAAAGTGACAGTAGTTCGGATAGTGAGCTAGAGTCAAAAATGAAATTCATTTCAATTTAAAAATGTGCAGCGGCAGAAACAGTTTTTATTTTAATCAGCGCTTGGAATTTCAGGATTTTGGTACAAAATAAACTTTGCTTATTATGACAAACGCGCTGATTATAATGACGTCTCTAAAATGAACTATGTCCGACTTTATGCGTTCGCTGTAGCAGAAGGTCGTATATCGCGCCGCTGTACAGTTATTCTTGACCTTACTCGCATTCCTACTCTTGCCGGTTGCCGCTGTGAAATTCGGCATTGCCAGACAAAAAAATTCTTATTCGACAAATGACGCGATTCTTTTCAAATTTTTATGCACCAAAGTAGCTGCCATCTTAAACTTTTATTTCACTTATTTTTTCGATAAACCAACGCGTTTTCGAGCTAGGAGAAAGTAAACGTTTTAGGAGTAAGGTAGTGTTCAAAACGGACGAAATTCATTAAGGCCTGTACCTATATACGATAACATTATTAGTTGCATGGTTACTGAAAGGTGTGCTGTTTTTGGCCGCACTATATAAACATATTATTATGAACGAAAAGTAACAACACCGGCAAGTGTTGAAATGGTGCTTAATTATTACCAAAAGTTGCAAAATTTCAAAAAGTGCTAGATTCAGCCTTTTGTGCTGAAACTGGCAACACGGGGCAGTCGGCACCCACTTGGGCCATGGTAATACCACACCACGCCCCAATCTAGCGCAGCACATTTTTAACTACCCATCTCTCTCTGACTCACATCAAGTAGATCTGTTGTACGTATGTCAGTGTTAGCTTGTAACGACAAAGTGCGCTACTTAAGGAGAGGGTAATTTTCATTTCTTATTTCTTTCCACTCACGGACAAATTAGAAGAGCAAGAACTAGTTACCGACGTGATGAATATTTTAAGTGAAGTTAAGAACCAACTACTGTGGCCCTCTACAATCAAGATCTAAAAGCTAACAAATTATCGTGTACATTGGTTGGGTATCTTTCTTAATTTATCTATGATATAAGCAACGCAAGCGCGAACGGCGCAACAGTAAAATCAGTTGTCGGTGCTTGATTCGCGAAATCGTTACGTGAGGGTAATATTCATCTCACAAGCTATAGCAACCGCTTATCGGAGCTCATTTTGGGCATAGACTTTGTAGCAAACATACTTAGAATTCAAGGGTAGATTTTCCTTACTTTGTCGAGTCCGTTATCCTAAGCTTAAGCGTGCACATACAAGGAGTTAGTTGTATCTAATGGCTTTTAGAATTTCAAGTATGAAATCGTAATGTGCAGATTAAAATTACAGGATTGTTTTCAGGAGATAGGGATAGAAACCCTATGTGCCCGAGAAGCGATAGCAAATGTGATACACTTTATGTGGAGGGAAGGAGAGTCGGATCAACCCTTAAAGGACCTCAAAAAAGTTCAGGAGCATGCTGTCCTGACGACTGGTATCAGTCTAAGGAGTGTGCAGGATGTCGCTAAGGAAATTAAAGCAACTGAAGATGTTGAACAATGACGTTTTTGACACCAGACAACTAAAGCTGCTTGTGAAAAAACCACATATTAAACAGGTGCGTCTTAATTATCTACGTAGAGTAAATGAATATCATCATCATTCGTCAGGCAAATAGACCAATAATATACATGGACGAAACACGTATCTTGCGTCTAAGAGCAAAAGGCTAATTATTTTAAACGCAGAGAACGAAATAGATTTATAACAAACGCTTACCTGAGGTTTCAGTCGCAAAGTAAAATTGGTGATTACCACAGTGAAATGAACTTCCAAAACTATTAAAAAAAGAGGGTGCCCAAAAGAAGTGTGCTAGTAATCGATAATGCACTAAGGAAGAAGGCAATGACAGAATGGTTGTCGGAGTCGATTAAACTCTATGAACCCCGTTTCAAAACGTACGTCATCGACAAGTTGCTAAATGACGACAAGTGCCAGAATGTTCTCGGACGTCCACCCTATCACCCCAACTTGAACCCCAAGGTTGTGAATATTATAGTGCCAGCTATACAGCTTAATGTTCATTGCTCTTGCGCTTTTGAAAAGAATTTTCCACTTTTGTAATAGAAAACTTTTGCTTATAAAAAGGTAGTCAAAAACAAGCCGTATTGACACTAGAACAAATTTACAACCAAAAACGTAATGTTATGTTGATCAGACCAAAAGATGTCGATATTTAGTTAACTTTTAATTACCTTGTCGCCAAAAAAAGATAGGAAACAAAATAAACTAATTTATCCTTCTGATTGGGTCTTAGCAACTACATTTCTTACACAGGATGTAGGCAAAAATTAAATTTAGTCTTTATCACGGCTAATTTGTTGTTTGACATACGTTTTCTCTGCGAAGAAATGCTAACATTTATTTCATTTTGCGAAAGGCGTACGATGGATCGGAAGAGAAGCTATCAGTTGCCCGGCACTAAGTCCCGATTTAATCCCGTTGCATTAAGTCCTTTGTCTGTTAAAATCCTAATCACATCAGACGAACTATTATGAAGAGTGATCCCAGCCTGTTTTATACCGCAACGTGCAGCTTTAATAGAAAAAAATGAACTAGTATAATACTGATATAGTGAGAGCAGAGGTACTTGTGTAAACAGCAGAAAATTCACCACCTCATCATAAAGTGGAGAGAGAGAGAGTGGTGGCACCTCTCTTAATCCCGGTGAAA
Organism: Rhyzopertha dominica; assembly: GCA_025024175.1. Lineage (NCBI taxonomy): Eukaryota > Metazoa > Arthropoda > Insecta > Coleoptera > Bostrichidae > Rhyzopertha > Rhyzopertha dominica. The sequence continues at coordinate 19,180,332 of QCXZ01000053.1, read as the reverse complement.
TTCCACGGCTACCGTCCTAAATTGTCAATTCAACATCTCGACAGCCACCGGCCAGTGATTTACCGTTTGGTTTACTTAGCCCCAAATATTCCGAAATTTACTGCCAATTTAGGGACTCAATTTACGGCAAAATTACCTTCGTAAAATTATAACTGGGATTAGATGTTAAGGACGGGCAGTTATTTAAAGGAGACCCATGTTTATACTATGAGTAAAACAGTGGCGTAGATAAAGAACTATCAGAAACCTCGATGATACACAAACGTAATACAAACCTATACTATTAGGAATTAGTATACCATATAACTCTTCAAAAAAATCAAACATATTCCCCTAAAAAGTTTTATACTTATGCCATAGCACTCACTAATTTAGGCATACAACTACATAAAAAAACTATCCTATTCAGCAGCATTCGTTTTAGTTTAGAGATATGTACACAGCTTGTCCTTCGTCATTTCAATATTTTCTGGTTTAGTCTTAGAAATTTTGCTTTTAAACTACCTCCATAACAACATCTTGTTAAAGTTCATTGCTCTTTCGACTAATTATTACTGCTAAAATTCCAAATATCGCACCCAAGGAACTTTTTCACGACATCAGTGGCGGCTCGTGACAATATCTACTGTGTCAGAAGTAAAAACTTGGCCCACTCTAGGACGAGACCAACTTTTAATTAAAACTTTATCGTCTTATGAAAATTTAGAAAAACCGCTTTATAATAGTATATTATGATACAAGTGTATAAGAGGGCCTTTAAAGCACGCGCGACATATTTCAAAACACGACGCGCAGCGGAGTGTTTTGTAAGTCGCAAGGGCTTTAAAAGCCTCATATTTATACATGCGTATCATACGCTATTTTTTATTACGAATGCATCATAGGCTCAAAAATGTTTTAAACATTAAACATTCTCTTTTACAATTTTGTAATTATTTTTAGTAGGCTTGAATCATAAAATGAATTATCTAAAAATACAAATTGTACAATCAATGTTTATTTAAAATAAGAGTATTATAGTTACTTAGAATAAAGAAATGTTGTTTTTAAAAGTGTTCGTTCATTTTGATATGGGTACAAAAGGTATACCTAGTAATTTAAACTGTAGGTAAATATCTAGGTAATAAAAAAGTAGGCGCATCATAATCATCATTTTACACACGCTGCAGCGTGCGATAATTGTTGATTATGATGCATGCGTAATAAAAAAGAAATTCGAAGAGATTCAGTTTTTAATTAACCACTTCCTGTATAGTAAACACCACACCAAAACGAATCTCGAACTTGCTAGCCTTCTACTCTACCAGCCAATTCACAAATCGGAATTATACGTACCTTTTAACTGATAGCGTGTATTAGATTGCACACTTTTTTTAGTTTTCAGAAGCAGCAATACTTTTTTATGCTTTGTAATGTTCCCCGCTAAGCGCTTTCAAATCTACTTGATATCGAACTATACTCCTCATAACCAAACTTATAATAATATGTACTGCAAATATCTAATGCAAAAGTAACAGAATAAATTTATTTAAAAACCGGAAAGGTATTTCACGAACATAACAAATGGTAATTGAAAACGTTTTTCAGCCGAGGGAGAAAATTGATGGTAAAAGAAAGCGCGAAACGATATCTTAATTTGAGGTTAAAAGTGAATTGGTTTGTGGCCTAAGTATTATAACTCAACTCAGAAGCGTCAATTCTACAACAATCCAACAAATTCGTCAGGTCAAGCATGGCAACCTGTTATAATCATCTGTATTTTTTCTTCCAAATGCCGTCAGCATGGACTATGCATGTTTTAAAATGAGACCAAATTGGCGACTTGCCACTTCGGTTAATTTTCATATCGCCGCAAGTTAAAAATATAGCCCAATTGGTGAAAATAGCACCACAATATGGAAAGTCTGTAACTGACTCGTTATTTCAACGCTGTGCGTGTACTTGCAATAGGCTATGTAAGGGTGTAAAGGTACATCACAAACGCCTAAAAGTAGGCAACCCCAACGTTGTTGTACAAACAAACGCAGTTGCGACAATGGTTTCTTACGGGATATAAAATTAGTCGCTCGGTTTTTTTAAGCATTGCGGTCGCAAAAGAGATTTCAATCGCGAAATTGTATCTTAGAATACTGTAAAATATGTTTTATCAATTTAGATATGGGAAATGGCTATCCTATCCACCACGATGGCGCAAAATAGGAAAAAAGCGTATCTACTAATCTAGTACCTGTTTGGCTCTATTATTGTCCTGTTTCAGTCGTCGGTCTCGTAATACTAAAAATTCATAATAAAGTGTAGGATAGGTACTTAATATACATCTTGATTGTATAATGCACTAGTCTGATTTTAAGCTCTATCGCATATTTTAAACTTGAACTTTCTATCTGAAATAGTATCTATCTACTATCTACTAAGTTTGAACGGGAATAACGAAATACAGGAGATTCACTGCAACGCCAATTTCGAGTTTAATTATTGTAATTACCAAACTATAAAAATAATCGCTTGTTTATATTTAACATAATGAAGAAATAAAATAAAAAAGAACTTTAAATACGCAGATTGGGGGTTGTTTACGTTTATTGTATGTAACTTTTTTATCTTCATTCAGTTCATCTGATTATATACCTATCAGACTTGGGTACTTCGTAAATAATTTGCAGCTTCTGTAAGATCTGTTATATGCGTCGCTAATTTTCAAATACTTTCATAAAAGTATACTAATGTATATGCAGTTGCTTCTTGTTTTAGTTTTTATGTAATATCTACAAATAGGGACTGGAAATATTGGTTTGTTTCTTAAAAATCTAGAACTTAAGCTGAAATATTATAAAATAAACTGTTTATGGAAATAGACAAGTATAAAAATACGTTATGTTTTCGTTTTAACTGTCCGTTGTATGTACTACTAATTTTTAAAGGTTATAAGGGTTTGAAATGCCGAAACATATATTAAAATTGCTCATGTCATTTAAAACCCCGGTATGATTCCGTGCTGATTGTGGCGCCCTATGCACTGAAAATGAAAGCCAACCTGTAGCGAGCCCTATCAGACGTATGTATTCAAAGTTCGACGGACAGCATTTTACGCGATTACACGGGTATTGGCGGTTAATTAATTATGTTCAATAAAATTAAATTACACTGTAAGTACCTAGAGTGTGTTAATTAGATAATTATTAATACTCAATAGACAACAGAACTGTGGTGAATCCGACGAATGATAAGAAGTGTGTTACGTTAAGGGGTTAGATAACCCTAGGTGACGTGGAACAAAGAAGAGTGGTACCGGCCGGGTAGGTCGGACAGTGCGGGCAAAAGCGTCCACCAGGACGGTTCTGGGTTACCGCTGTTTGATAATTAGTGTAAAATTATTAGTTCAAATAAATCTCGTTAGTAAAAAGGGTTTTAAGCTCACGACAGAACAATAAACTTAAAATAATTGAAATAAGTACTGAAGTCCGTTTTACTATTGCTGTTGCTGGTGTCTGCCGGACCAAACACTGACCCGTACAAATATGATTTTAGCTAATTATGAAATCTACAGTAATGTAAAAATACGCGCTGTTTCAAGATATCTCAACATAATAAAACAAAATATACTTAAAAATAATTTGTTGGGTAGTTAACTACCAAGTAGGAATATTAGTGTTTTCTTAAATTTTTTAAACTGGTTACGTAAATTAGTCTATTTTTGCTTCCATTTTTGGTAGCTAATTGCCTGTAGCAATAAACAATAAACTTCATTTTGGATTAACAAAAACGTCAAATCTTTGTGTCATAATAAAATGGTACTCATATGAAGCTGAACGCTAACTAAAATCAATCGGCTTAGTCATCTGCCGTGTTATTAAAGGCGTTCGTAAAATAAAACCCGACAAGTAATGATTCGGCAAGGGCTTTTGTCGTCCTGAACGTACAATTTAATGCCAGTGTAACAAACTGAACTCATGTCGATTGTTAAACGAGCTCTGTTTGCAATTTACCCTCATGTTGCGGTCATTCGTAGAATATTCTGCAATTTGTACGCGTTTTCCCAGAATCAACGGGGCCCGTTTTAGTTACAGCTAACAGTAATAATAGCGTGCTTTCATCAGTGCAATAAACGAAAAATATGTTGGGCCAAAACGTCAACTGTGCATCGAAATAATTTATTCGCATTCGAAAAAGAAAACTCTAAGTTACTCGACCGTTTATTATTACCATTGATTCTTGTACGTGTAAGTTCGGTTCAAAATAGTGCTAAGAATTTCTATATACTTACATCGATTAGCAGCTACAAAAAAGAAATGGGAAATACCTAAATAAAAATAAGTTTTAGATGTTTACATAAATGCTAGAACATACGCTTTCAACAAATTATCAACCATATCCGTGATTGTCCTTTCAACAACTTTTCTAGTATATTTTTATTGGTAAACATATATTTTCTCGGTGATACGCCCCTTTAATGCAATAATTATTGGGAGAAATACTATACGTGGTTTTCAATTAAATTTCAGTCGATGAATATATGAATTAAATAGGCGAATATCATTATTAAACTACGGGATGCTAAAAACTGAACACATTTTTTTCAGCCGCAGTTGAACTCTGAGCTGGGCGTTTGTTAATTACAGCTTTTTTTGTGCAATTAGCGTTTTACATCATTCATTTCCACTCTGCATTGCAATGTCTCTTTTATAACATTACTGTTGGCTGTTTTCCAGCTACTAGCTTACGACCCAGAGTTGAACCATTTTAATATTAACGTGTCCATTTTGCATATGACAAATGGAATTGGAATTTGGCGGTGCTACACATTTACATATTCTTGCTAGACTAATCGAAAATAGATAATAACCTTCGCTTCAAAAGTATTTAAAAATATAAATCACTAACAATTAATAGGTAAGCAGTAGATAACAAACTATGTCACTTGGAGGTTTTTCTGTCCTTAATAGCAGACAGCCAGCCATACCTTTATGACGTGTACCACGGGTTGCATGTTTTTAAGCTGAAAAACTGATGTATACTAATATTATATTGACGTGAACAACTACGCTAGCAACGCCGGGTAGAACATTTATTTTGTGACAACCAATCAATCAAATAAATTGAAAACAGTTTATTTTATCGAAGAATGCTTTAGATAAAAGTTTTATTAGATGTATGAGCCACAAGTAGGCCGTTTTGGTGTTTCTGAAAAATATAACAAACGTGCAGAACTAATGTGAATGCATTGCAAATGTTAAATTACTTTTTCTAAATAAAAACGTATTTTTTAATAAATGTATTATAATAAATAATTCTTATTAATAAATTAATTGAAACTAACAAAAAATCACACAAGTAGGCTATAGTTTAAACTAACGTCCGTTAATTAACGAATGTTCAGACTATTATCTACATCTGCATACATTTGAAATTCCTTGTATGTACTTTTATCTATTGACTTTTCCTGTCATACAAAAATAAATAAATAATTGTTATTCTCTCTATTTAATATTTGTCTTGCATCTTGCGAATCATAAACTGAACATCTATCATGATGAAACTATACACAGATTGTCTTCGTTGTAAACTAAAGTCTTCCAGCGGTGTTGATAGTATTACGTGATTCAATTTTTTTTTTCATATTTTCCACCATCCAAGGCACCATTAATAAAAAAAGGCCAATGATTTTGCTCACCTATAATTCCTCACCGTGCATTAATTGTCCAATGTTGGTGATAATTCACTTATCACATAATTCACTAATTTCCACAAATTGTTTCACGCGGTGGTGCATTTTTCTAAGGAAATCTTTCTGGCATAAATTAGTAGCAAAATTCACGTTTCCGCCTGCTTCTGTATACAACGTTTGCATCTGGTAAACAACTGCAGATATGTATGCGTAACAAGTTTTTTTTATGTAAAGCATTGCCTAATAATTGTTTACGTCTATTTTAATGTTTACGTTAATTAAATAATGTATTTAACCGTTAATAACTCTGAAATTATGCTATTATTTACAGGCAAATATATTATATACAGGGTGTCCTCGAAATACACCGACAACGTCTGACAAGTAATAGAAAACGCAATTTTAAAAACTTTTTTGGAATAAAAATTTTTACGAAAACGCTTGGTTTTTGATATACCTACATAATTTAAAAACATTATTTTTAAGACTATTCCTGAACTATAAAAGATATTAATTTCAAATTCGGTAGGAATTATAACAATAAAAAAAGAGTAATCGGGGGGGGGGGAGGTTCTAATGCACCAGTAGCGTGCACTGGGGTAATGAACAGCCCCCCCTTTTTAATCGAACTTTTAGGTCTGTGGATCTTTAGACAAAACTAATACAGTTTTGTAATCTCTAATCAATTCTAAATAAAGCATGTCACTTTGAAGTTTGCCGTAAAACGACTCATTCCTTCCTAAAAATTGATTTTTTATTTGAAAAACACCACCGCCATTTGTTTGTGAAATCACAAAAATGTTATTCAAACTGACAACGCTTGAAAAGTGATAAAAAATGCAATTTTAAAAACTTTTTTCGAATAAAAAATTCCCGAAAACGTATGGTTTTTTGTATACAGGGTGTTTTAAAAATCATATTTTTAAATTCAATTTCAACACCCTGTATACAAAAAACAAAGCGTTTTTAATTTGCATTTTGTATCACTTTTCAAGCGTTGTCAGTTTGAATGACATTTTTGTGATTTTAGAAAATAATGGCGGTGTAGTGTTTTTCAATCAAAGAGACAAGCTTTATTTAGAATTGATTAGAGATTACAAAACTGTATTTGTTCTGTCTAAAAATCCATAGACCAAAAAGTTTTACTAAAAGGGGGGGGGGTGCAAAAATCCAGCGCACGCCACTGGTGCTTTAGAAACCCCCCGAATACTCTTTTTTATTGCAACTTATGCCGCCTTAGAAAATTATTTTTTAAAATTAAATTTAAATTTCAGAAATTTTTTTATTCAAAAAAACTTTTTATAATTGCATTTTCTATCACCGGTAAGACTTTGTCGGTGTATTTCGAGGACACTCTGTATAATAAAATAATTTGCGGAACTGCAAATGCGATAGTATACAGATTGCTACATTTAAAATAAAAGCAACACCTGAAAAACATTTTATATAAAACTTATTTTTTCGATAAAAGAAATTATTGTTTTCATGTTACATATTTTGTCGTCTCAAGGTAAATGCCTTGTTCAGTAATATTGAATAAATCAGAGGGACGTTTTTATATGTCAAAAAATAATCAAATGATTGAATATAAAATAAAAGAAGATAAGATTTGCAATAGCTACTTATTGTCCTTCTATATTAATTAAAATAAATTGGTAATTACTCCCCACCCTTTAAAATTGGTAATATCATACAAAGGCGCGTATGCAAGAAGTCGTAGTAATTAAATACCTACCATTGCTTTCATCCAACAAATTTCAGAAGTGCTATACCCCTTTGCACAAACAAACAATGGTTGGATACGTTTAACGCTTCAAGTGGTCCGACAGGTGCTCAAAAACAAAATACGTCAGTCCTACACCTGCCTGCCTTTCGCGCTTCATAAAATTTCGTACGCCTGGGGCTCGGTTTTTTATTTTTAATGGTTCTGCGTAAAATTCGCGCCGTATGCGAATGGCAGTCTTAAATATGCACACAGGAGGGAACCTCTTTCCGCAAATGAACTTCGACTGAGAGTAAAAAGAGGATGCACAAAACTTGACATAAATAAAAAATATTTTACTATTAGTGCCTTTTGGGTAAGTAACAACAGATAAAGATTAATTTCTGAAATAATAAGAGTGATAACATATGATGATTATGTCATAAATCCAAGTACCTCAGAGTACCAAAATCCTTAAAACAAAATAAGAGCTGGCATGATTTTCTTTTTTTGTAAATTGACTGTCTTATAACTTACTGTCTTTTGTTAGTTACGTTACGACAATTCACGTAAACTGTCGCGAAGGGATACCCTTTTTTATTAGAGAGAACACTGATAAGCAGCCAACTTAAATACAATGTAGGAGACAAAGCTTTAATAGTTCTATCTCAAAGGCTCTCAACTTAAATCCTATCAATAGTCTACCAAATTAAAGTATACTATTCGTCAAAAATGCAGCAATACCCTTTTGCCCTCATAAGCTGGCATTTGGTGTCAATTAAATAAGTGTAGAAAATCATGAACGTGAACGCGAGAATATTTTACGTACGAGGTAGCTCGACGGAAAAAAATCTAGCGCGTAAGATCTGGGGACCGTGCTGGTCATTCCAAAGGTCTTCCTTGTCCAATCCAATGCGCTTGAAAATTGTCTACAATGAATTGCCTGACAGGAGCATTATCTTTCCTGCTCAAGACCTAGTCATTTTAGTACAAATCCTCATCTTGTTCTATGATGTCATTGACATGGTGAAATATTATAATTAATAATAATAAGTTATAATTTTCCTCAGAGAAGAGGGGACACCTAAGATACAAGCCCACATTTTAGTGTCTTGTCTTTAAATGTGCCTATATACTTCATCGCTCGAGTATCTGAAGTGATGCCGATAAATATGATCATTTGGTATGGTCAGTTGTAGGAATGGGGAGTTTGTGGAAATATTCGAAAGACTATACAAAGTTTCATTGATTGATCTTTTCGAGTCTCAGTGAACGGCGGTCTTTCTTTGTCGAATATTTTGGAAAATGGAACTCCTATTCTTAGCTACCATCAACGACATACGCCTAAAAATTTTCAAGCCGATAAAAAACCCCTTGTTTGCAGATGACCTAACCCAGTGTATCCAAGGGCAAAAATCATGTTGAGGACTAATCACTAACTCACGGATTTACTTTTTCTTCAGAGAAGACTAAATCCATGGTATTTTCCAAATCCAAAACACTCAACCCTCCAGACTTAAGCCTATACAATTGCAGACTACCAGACGTCAACCTCATAAAATACTTGGGAGTAACCTTCGACAATAAACTGACTTGAAAAAGGTACATTGACTTTCTTCGGTAAGGGTGTACCAAACTCTTGAAAGTATTGGCACACCAGGCTTGAGATTCAAACACTGAAATGTTGCAGATAATTTATAAAAGCATCATTAGATCATTAATGGATTAGGGTTCAGTAGCGTACTCCTCAGTACAGCTTCTGTGTTCAAACCATTAAATACTATTCAGAACAGCGCACTTAGGATCGCATTAGGCGCCTTTCGCACCACCCCAATCCATAGTCTTTATTGTCTATCCATCGAACCGCCTTTGTCTCAATACAAATTGAAAATCTTAGGAAATCCCCCATCTCCAATGGTCTCCCTTCTCCGCACAACTCGACTCCAGCTAGCTACCCCTCTAATTCATCGACGTATCACCCTTTTTCATGAGGACCTTGCCTTTACTTCTCCCGATATATACTCCTACACACACCAAGCTCTACCGCCCTGGATCCATAGCGAAATTAACTGACAATTGAGGTTATGTTCACGTCCAAAGAATTATAACACAATAACTAACAATAACGGGGAATGGACATTGGGATGATAGTCAAACAAACATTTCAGCTGACGTTTCGGTTTACTTAAACCTTTTTCAAAGCTACAACAAAGGAAGAAAACATGTAATGAAACACGTGCAAAAGTTACAAAGTAAAATCCCTACCTTCATGTCTCAGTAAACTAATGTAAATCATTAAAGCAGTGCGTAACACAACAAGCAACACATTCAAAGCAAGAATTCAATTCACCATGGAKGTGGAAGTTGAAAATAAAATTCCATTTTTGGATATAATTTTGTATAGAACTGACAAAGGAATAATAGAAACAGATTGGTATCAAAAACCGAGTAGCTCAGGTAGATTATTGAATTATCTATCTAGGCACAGTACTAAAATGAAACTAAATATTATTAATAATTTGATTTTTAGAGTGTTTAAATTGAGTAATAAAAAATTTCATAAGTTTAATGAAGCCAAAATTAAACATATTTTAAAAGCTAATAATTATCCAGTTGACCTAATTCAAAAGTGTCTAAGTAAGTACAAGTTCCAAAACATTCATGTTAGAGTTTGTGGGACAATGGAAAAAGATAAAACTACATATTGTAAGTTTCCTTTAATTGGTAAATGTGAAAACCAACTGAAGTCTATATTTGGAAACACAAATGTAAGCCTAGCTTTTTATAACCAAAATAATATTGGTAGACTACTTTACAGTAGCCTTAAAGACAAGTTGAAAGCTAAAGAAGTTTCTAATGTTGTTTACAAGATACCCTGTTATAACTGTGAAAAATGCTACATTGGTCAAACGAAACAATACGTAACAAATAGAATCAACCAACATAGGTATGATTGTAATTTCACTAATTCTAATAAAAAAGATAAGACAGCTTTAGCTATTCACCATTTTGATCAGGGACACAATTTTAATTTTGAAGATTACAGCACTCTAGACAGTGAACCAAATTTGAGTAAGAGGAAGGTCAGTGAAATTATATACATTAATCTAAATAGAACGGTAAATTTCAGAATTGACACGGAAAATTTGAGTCAAATCTATAATCCTCTAATACGTGAGATTAAGTTAATGAATTAGTTTCCTTGAATTATTTTTCTTGAATTTATTTATTTATTCATTTGTTTTTGGTGTTGTGGGAGTTTCAAGTTTTATGGGTTGACTGCAGTTGTTTGTTGGCAGCCAGCCGAGTTGACATTAGCTATTGGCAGTAGGCAGGTCACCATTTTATTTTGTAAATGCGTTTTATATATGTTTTGGACATCATCCCTGTTACAAACAGATTTCTTGCTTTGAATGTGTTGCTTGTTGTGTTACGCACTGCTTTAATGATTTACATTAGTTTACTGAGACATGAAGGTAGGGATTTTACTTTGTAACTTTTGCACGTGTTTCATTACATGTTTTCTTCCTTTGTTGTAGCTTTGAAAAAGGTTTAAGTAAACCGAAACGTCAGCTGAAATGTTTGTTTGACTATCATCCCAATGTCCATTCCCCGTTATTGTTAGTTATTGTGTTAACTGACAATGAGTGAAGTCTCTAATCATGAAGTTCCTGGCAGTGTAGTGAAATCCAGGTTTGCCCAAATTGTCGATTCCCTTCCCCAACCTTCTACTAACCTTCACGGATGCTTCAAAAACACAACAATTTGCATATGTCACACCAACTCAATCTGTAAAATTAAAACATCCACCGGAGTGCTCCGTACTCACTGCCTAGCTTTTTGCAATTTCTGAAGCTCTTGACCACAAACTACCACCGCTTCATCAATACCAAACCCTTCTTCTGTGCAGTGATTCTCTCAGTGCACTGAAAATGTTACAAAACTCACCTGTTATCTCCTCATCATTATCAAGAATAAGACTCGGCGCCTAGAGACAGCCGGTTTACAAGTCCATTTTATATCACATATATAAAATCCAAAACCAGGGCCTACTTACAGAAATAGGACGCACAGACAATACTAAAAAAGCTGTCTCCGACAAGTGGAAAGCCTTGTGGGATAGTAGCAGGACATTTCTTCATCAAGTGATACCTACTGTAAGCCGCAGCAAATGGGGAAACCACAGCCGAAAAAAGGAAGTACTTCTCACGCGACTCCGCCTAGGACACACCACGTTAACCCACGACTCCATCTTGAAGCGTTCCGATCGCCCCATCTGAAATCACTGCAAAGTTCCTGTTACTGTCCAGCACCTAGTCCAAGTTCTGCCATCTGCATGAAGAACAGCGTCCAAAATCGAATCTACCACAAAGAATAACCGAGGCGCTAAGCTATGAGAACAAAGATAGTTTACTAGAATTCATAAGACTTACCAACCCGAGCACACTATTATAAACTAATGTACCGGGTGCTAATACCCTGATTAACTAAATAAAAAAAATAAAAAGCAAGTATTGTAAAGGAAACATGGATTATTATTTTTGATACGTTCCGTTAAGTTCTCACAGAATGCCACACGTATATCAAAATAATTTTAATCTATTTTTTTAATAATTAAATGAAGACAATTTTTGTCTTCATTTAATTAATGACTCAAGTAAATTTTGAAAAGATGAAAGTTATGTTTGTGGAGAATCTTGAACGCTGATTACGAGCTGATTCAAAGTGCATGTACCTTTCAAACAGATTGTGTATTTTCCATGACAGCGATTTGGACCAAAAGAGCTAGAGCAGTAGCTGCATCAACAACCACTCAGACAGGTTTAAGTTTCCATTCTGATCAGACCCKGCCTTCCTAAATTTTCCCATAAGTTCGAAGACGTATTTATGATGATTAGGTTTATTCAGATGCAATTCACTGAAATTGCAAAGAGCAACTCTCGCACAGTCGTTACTTTTTAATAAACTTAGTTTCCGCGCGTTCACGGGTGTAAACCATATTTTGGATTGGTAACTTAGATTACACATTCTCCATTCTCAACCGTCAAACATTGCGTTGCGGTCTATAATGTATGTATATAATTGTGGAGAGAGATTAGTTTTTAGGGGTTTTGAAGGCCATCGCCAAGAGCAGGTGGTCATATCGGTAAATGTAAAAAATAGTATAGTAGCAAGTTTTCATCGAGTAAAGGTTGTTAATTTACTGTGGGGAATTAAAACGTTTAGTTAAGTATTACAGGACGTGTTTTATTATACCCCCTAAACWCTACAGTGGCGACAAGGACAAAAGTGGTACAAAAACTCCTATAGGTGTCGGCTATTTACGCCAATTTAATTACAAAGATTCGGAATGGGCCATTTACAAAACACAGTTAACACAGTACTATCTAGTAAATCAAATTACAAATGATGATTATAAAAGGGCATTACTAATAAATTCATGTGATGAAGAATGTTACAAACTTTTAAGCAATTTGTGCGTGCCCAAAATCCCGACAGAAGTGCCATTTAATGAATTAGTGGCGTTTTGTGATAAACATTTTCCTACAAGCAAGTTGTATTTTCCGGAACTGTATAAATTTTACAATGCTTTCAAGGATAAAAAGAAAACTATAGCTGATTGGGCGGCGAGAGTTCGTAGTTTGGGTTCAAAATGTAAAATTGTTGAAGAATTGCAAGTAATTCTACGCGATCGATTCGTCATGGGCATTCCTAAAGGTCCAATACCGGATCGTCTGTTCGAAAAAGATGTGATAACGCTGGATTTTGAAAAAGCAATTGCAATAGCATACAGTCAGGAAGCAAGTCATTTCAGATATGACCTCGGTGGAGAAGGAGCTATTATCAAAAGTGAACCTACAGAAGTCTACAGTCTATCACAGCAAGCAGAGAAGATGCACGTTTCCAAGGCAGGAAGTCGAAATCGCATGGTTAACGGGAACGAAGGTGCAGCTTCAGCAGGAGGAAGTGGCAGCAGCGCATCTGGACTTCGAGGGAGACGGTGCAGGTTTGTGGTAAAACTAACCACGACATAAGTAGGTGCTTTTACAAGAAATCTGTCGTAGAGTGTGTGGGATTCGGGGTCACTTGGCAATGGTGTGCCACCAAAATGTAAAAAGCCAACGTACGCAAAAACATAATTTTTTGTCTCTCGATGAAGATAGCGAATGTATGTACAATTTAAAATCTTCAGATGGGCAGCCAATAACGGCTGAAGTGGAGATAAATACTGTACCCCCTAAACACTACAATAACAATATATGTCAGATTTTGTTGAGTGATTGAAATTGCTTTAGATAGTAGGAATATCACTTAGACAGCTGTACGTAGCCCCAATGTTGGGATATGTTTTTGAAAAACGAAGCTAATATCTGAATGAGGTATGGATTCATCATTATAAACGCGAAATCAAAGAGCAATCCCGGCAGTTGATAGGCGAACAAGAATCCGTTTCAGGAAGGAAAAAGTGTTGTTTTTATAGGCTATTTTCCGGACGTAAGAACTACCAACAGGGAACCCTCTAAAACAGCCCGAACGTGTGTTTCCAGATAAACGGCCAGGTTCTGCGAAAAAGGAAATCTTGTCTCATCAGGGCAAAATGCTTAAATAAACTTCCAACTGGTAATTTATGCACCCCCTTCTCCAGATTTGCCTCCTTCTGACTTTATTTTATTTTCAAATCTGGAGAGCTTTCTAACTAGGAAGAGATTTAGATTAAACAATGGGGTGGTTGTCGCAATTAATGGCTATAAAACGACCCTTAAATACTGTAATTTCATCTCAAAATTCTAAAAAGTGGATGGGCTCCAGGAATTAATCTCTTTCCATTGTCTTATTATCTAATGTTAGAAAGTTGACCTAATCGCCTTCAAATGGTTTGAAGCAAATAAATAAGCAGTGAATGGTCCAGATATGTCTCTATTAATAATTCGAAGGCTTCATTTGAAGAGTGGAAGTACATAGCCCAGTAACCTAAAATACACTTACGCAATATCCATAAAAGTCGTTTAAATTAACAACCAAAGAAACGGCCATAAAAATAAGAACGTAGTGCTATAATTTTTAGAAAGAAGCAAAGAGTTCGTGTTTTAAATCACCGAAACGCGTCACTTGTTCGTAGCCTATCAATTCCGCTCAAAGTGTTGGAGGTCCAAGCCCTCTAGTTACGCCTTTTGCATAAAACATTTCCATTGTAACCTGGGACCTAATTCATTCTCTCACGATTTAAGGGGGCTGTGACATCGTTGCGTCACCGTTTCCGTTAGCGGGGTCACCTGTTTATAAATCAAACGGCATTGTCAGGTTGCGCCGCTGACTATGCCCTGAACAGCGTTTTCAGAATATTCAAAAAATGTTTTGGAAAGAACGAAAATATTTCTGTTTTAATCAGCATTACCAAGCGGAAACACTTAAATGTAATTGTAAGTATTAGCTGAATAAAATTCAATTTCACATTTTTATGAAAAAAATCTACTCTATATACATTTGTTATTGAGGTTTTACAAAAAAAGCATGCAATATGAATTGTTTCGCAGGGTGTTTCAACGTTCTTTATTATTGACCTTTTCTTTATTTGGATTATAGCTGCATTTCTGCTGCACATTTTAAAAATATTGCAGTTTGTATACCAATATTTCTAAAAAAAAATCTACAGAGACGTTATGGATCACATTTATTTATGTGTGCTCAAATTTGATTTGCGGCGCTTTTTTGTCAGAATTTCGAAATGTTAAAAAAAAGTAAAAGTAATTAACGTTACTTGATTCGTTAATATTTGCCGCATACATGTATTTATTCAATAAGCTGCTCAGTGACGTGCCTACTGCGATTTTTTAAACATTATAATTTAAACATGTCAAAAACTTTTTTTTAATGGCATCTCCTATTTATTATTGCACTAGTCGAAAGCCTTTTTGGCAAGCTTTGCTCCAGTATAGGGTTTGCGTAGTATGTAAGAATACAGGCTGCTATCCTAAAATAGCAATAAAAATCTAGTGGGCCTTGCGTATAAAAAAAATTAGCACAGAAATAAACAAAAGTGTGGAACTGGAACACAATTGAGTTACAGGGAAATTGGGGCAAAATCTAACATCGCAAAGCAGTTTTAACTGAATTAAGTAGAAAAATTTAGAAACAATAATAAATAAAAGCAAATAAAGCTGTTTTACATTTTTCTTTATAACAGATGCTCAAAAATATTACCGTCTTCATCTATACAAACTTCGTTGAAAACGTTGTTGGTTGGAAAAATTTCTTTTAAAAATTGTCAAAGTACTCGATGATAATCTATAGGGACTCCATCCTGCTGTAGCTACCTGATCCTTTGCGTATGCAAATCCATTAGAAGTGGCGGATCGTTTTGAAGAAATTCTCGATATATCACCTCCTTTAAAACATCATCAAAAAACAACATAGCAATCACTTGGTTCCAGAGAATTCCACCTCAGAAATTCAATGACTATAAAGAAGATTGTGTGAATAAAATTTCAGTCGTTATTAATCAATTTCTCCATGATTGCACAATACCTTGCTCGATTTTTAAAACCATCTTGAAAAAGTTCTTGGTGTAACTCAAGGTGGTGGCGATATATCAGTTTCTGCAGCATATTTCTCTATTTTCATGTAATATTAAAAGAACTTCCAATTCCGGGCATTTTTCTATTTTTCTTGCCAATGCTTTTATTTTTTTGTACGTAACGCTCCATGTAGCTTTAAGTCTATCTTGTCTTGCATGCGGGTATTTTTGATTGTAGATTTAATGAACCATTAAAATAGTATACCATATTAATTAGCTTTTCAAGAGTAAAATTTATTGTGAGGCCTACCTTCACAATAAAATTTACCGATTGTAGCCCACTCGATTTTCATTGAACAAAAGAGAAAAAATTAGTTATTTTAGGATAGCAATCTGGATTTTTGGATCGACTATACCAAAGTAAAGTTAAAAAAGCCTTTGACGAGTACAACGATAAATAAAGTAGGCACATGCGACTGGATACTATACTCGCTTATCTGCAAATATTTGGGAGGTAGAATTTTTGAACAGACCCCCGCATTTCGAAATTCTGGCAAAAAAGCGCCACAAATCAAAATTGATAACAGGTAACTAAATACGACTTCTATAAAACTGATTCGTAACTTAACATGTCAAAAAACAAACTTTGTAGATTCCATAAAAAATATGTTTGGTGTTCTTTTTATATTGCCCTTGTATAGAACACGTAATGGAGCTTTTTCGGGACACTGGGACACCCCGCATGTAAATATAAAAAAATAGCTTTTAAATTAAACAATTTCATACGCACTCATGATTAAGCGTTTAATTACATCCCCAATATCCGGTCTACCTATTTACAAAATGCCAATTTTAAACTGTTTGCTTTTCAATCAACACGAACTTAAATACTTGGATTTGGACCTCGTTGTTTGTTGCACACAGTTTATTAGCAGAGTTATTAATTAATATTAATGTTTTTGCATTAGTGCCAACCTAAAGGCTCACAAGCATTTTCGTTGTAATTACAGAGCGCAAGCCAAATTAATGAACGTGTTCCGAACTCTTTTTTAACATAGTTAAATGACGCAAACAGATCTTTGCTAATTTTATTTGTTTTTTTTTTAATTTGGCGAAACTATAAATTTCTTAGTTACTGTAGTAACTAAATAAACTTCTGAAATGACCCTTTCTGTGGCATATTTTTTTCTAAATATGAAATGATTCGATAATCGACAGATGACAAGTATCTGTCAAAAGAATAGTTGTCTTCAGTTTCCTGAGAGGCGGCAAATTGATTTAATCGATAATTTCCAAAAGCACCTGGATACATGAATCATTTATCCAGGATTTCTATAAACGATTTCTGAAGTCTTTTTGCCGCCTTGTTATAACTACTGCCAAATTACAATATGCACGGCGATCACTGAACGTCAATGAGTACGATACTACTGAAGGTTGCAGATCAAGTTAAAGTCACGAAGTTGATAACTTTATAAAGATTTTTCAACAATTTATGGTTCTATTTTTCTTTGAAAGGTAGGAAATAACAATAATTATTGGTATAGTAGGCTTGTGGTAACCTCTGCAATCTACACCCTTGCACTGTGAAAGCTTTGTGTGATGAGGCTAACGTTAATACTACTTAGTTTGTGAATTTTACCATTACGACACGAAACATCTTTCAGTCCATCACAGTACAATTATTTAACAGGGTTATTGTAGCCACAACCTCACAAATACATTTACATACGGTATATAACCTAAATGTTATAAGAAAGCGTGTCAGCCTCCAAAATGTGAGCTTTCTCCAAACTTAAAGTATATTATTGCACAAAACACTACAAAATATGTTGAAAATACAAACTCCCACGCGTTTTCTCATATTAAAATATATCAAATAATTCAACAATTGACAGGTGACAAGTATACGTCAAAGCAATTGTTGTGTTCACTTCCCTGAGGGGCGGCAAACTGATTTAATCGATAATTTCTATGAGCGCCCTGTATGCATCAATCATTTATAGAAACCCTTTATTTAGGTATATAGCATAGTATATGTGGAACATCACACATTATGTACATTATTGTACATAAATCACACTCTGTAGTAATCTCTGCGCTTTTTCGAGTTATCTAAACTAATATACGCCATACATAATTCAAGGAATCACGGATATCATATGGTATTTCACGTGGTACAAATTTTATGAACCTGTTCTGCACAAATTCAATTAGGTCTAAGTGAATCCTATAAAACGGAGACCGTGCAATACTTATATATTCCAAAATTAATGTTTCGAATTTCATGAAAATTCTTTATACAGTCAAGAGCTCGTTAGCTTAACATATTAAATATTCAATATGCGGAATGAATTTGTTATCAAGTAGTATACGTAGGTATTATTATGGTAGAAATAACATTTATACGTTTACAATTAATAGCATGCAAAGGGAGAAAGGATTGAGTTCTGCGACTGAAGCAAACACTTATCGCAATTTTTCAACACAATAAAGTTATCACTCCACCATTTAGATTCTGATATTAAGTCATTTTGAAGCAGTTGTGTATCTTCACGGCTAGTAATAATTTTGTACGCCTTAAGGTAATCAGTAAATAACGAAAAATTTCAATTTAGTTTTGAAGAAATGCCATTTATATATACTGAGAAGAGCACGGACCTAGTACAGACCCTTGAGAAATTCAAGAGGGTATACATTGTGAATTAGATAGACAGTTACAAACCTTTATCTGTTGACTTCTGGTATTGAAATAAGTGATAAGCAAATTTAATAGAGATCCACGTACACCATACTTGCACTGTATCAATATCCTGTAGCTGATTTTATCAATAAAATTGGAAGATAAGAATGTAAATTCTGTAAACTGACAAAAAGTTATACATTTATATATCGTTTAGCATAAGAAGCCCAACATTACAATTACACTTAAACAGTTCAGATGAAAAACGATTAACTCTTGCTGAGACTCGACGGAATAATCTCTTAATACCCCGCTGCCAAGTTCGAGGCATTGCAGGAGTTGCATAATTAATGTCTAGTGTGGCTGCCCGTTTCAATTAGGGAACAAGCATAATCCACTAACTTGCATGGAAGGCAACATAATTAATTGCATTCAATGAATAAATGAGGGTTCCGACAGCATACACTTTTATCGTATCGAATGCATAACGAATTTATTTCATTTGGCTCTGTGCTTTTAACTGTTAGTGTACGAGTGCTATATAATTGTGGTGGAATATGGATGATATATGCCCGAGAGGTTTTTAAGTAAAGAAAGAGCGAACGCATAATACATAATGTATCTACCTGTTAATGTGGCATGGTATGCATTCACAACACCACTTTAATAGATGTGTCTAATGCGTTGGATGAAATAAGAAATAATACACATTCCTTACAAATTTGCTACTAGGCAGATTTCATATCCAACGTGAGACTTATTTCGTACACTACTCATCTTCCGCTGTGATCCTTTATGCTTGATACTTGTGCACAATCTGCCAAATGCTGATTAATTTAATAATATTTTTACTACATTCCATTTATATTAATGTTATTCTGGGGGGTGCATCGTTTCTCTTTTTGAACACTGGTCTACATGGTTTGAATGCGGCTTTAAATCATTCGCAGTGCTTCCGATGGTAAAGTGTAATACGTTGGAAATTGCTACTAGTTCTACTGACAAACTGATTAAGTTCGAAACGTTCTGTTTCGCCGCAAAACCAGCGATTTTAGAAAAGTAGTTTTTCTGAAAAAATATGGTGTTTCTGAATTAAGTTGGATTATACTTTAAAATTGTATAACAGTAGGTAGGGTGTTTCTATTATGAAACCTCCAATCACGTGGTTCCTTTTTTCTCTTGCAAATGGTAAATGTTCGATATATTGCATCTGCCTTTATTGCTATCTAATAATATTTCTTCTCATACATGAGCTAATTAATTGTCCAAAAACTATGTCTCCGAGTAAAATTAAAGTCTTTATCAACAAAATTTTGAAATTTACGGGTTTATATAATATTTTTTGATTAAAATAACCGAATCTAAAATTMCATATTTTGAATATTGTTATTGCTTGATGCAAATATTTTGAAGTACTGCATTTTTCGTATATATGATGTGCCACCTACTACTTTCTTAAAAAATAGACTATAGACAATTTTTATGCCTTATATTTTGTCACATGTTTTTCGTGCACTTAGATTGCGCTGCAGTGATATGGAGTCCGCCATACACATTTTAGTACTTTGAGAAAGAATTATGTGGATCAAATAGACAACAAAGTAAGTAATGAGAGATATTCGCGTATTCATAGGTACCTAACAACTTTATTTATTTTCAAGTGGATGAAACTACAGACTCTTGTGTTCGATATATTGCTAATTTGCTACTTGGTTGTTTGAATGTCGAAAACGCTAGTAAATCCTACTTAATAAGTGGTAAGTAGTTAGATATTATATTATTATATTATATTATACAATAACTAGATATATTAGGAATTATATCTTGATTAACTTAAATATATTCTTTCTTTGTTTCCTAATTTTATTCATACTACTAATTTGACTCACGGCGTTAACGAGGTCGTTCAAAAATCAGGACCCAATTCCTTCTTACCTCCACAATCAGTAAAAAAATTTCTTTGGTGTAAGACTAAAACACTTTAAACAGGGCATTCATTTTTTATATTGTCACCAGTAAATACATACTCACAAACAGAAAATTAATTTCTTGCTAAAATTTATTTAAATCAAATAAACATCTTGCTTCAACAACATTAAATATTTAAAACAGAACAGTAGAATTGTTTACCTACTCTGAATAAATTATTTATTCGAATTTAAGTTTTAATCTAATTCAAATAATTAACTTACCTAAAACAAGTATTTTAAGTACTTTGTTTGCTATGTGGCTTTTCAGGAGTACGTATTAATAAAACACTACTATAATTGCAAAGCAATTTTATTAAAAATTTTAAACAACAACGCATGTGTTTGTATTTTCTTCAATAATAAAAACTTAAAAGTACCTATCCCAGATATGAAAGTAATGGCATTCATGTTTTATAAGATATTTCATTTAATAGAAAAAAAAACTAAAAATTGTTATTACCAGCTTATTTTAATTTATTTTGCTTTACAAATTAAATATACAGGGTGGGCCAAGTGAATGTATTTCTCCAATAACTCCACAACTATTGAAAATATGGAAAACTTTTTTTTATAAAAGTTATCCAGGCTTATATGCTACATATTGTAAAAATATTTTTGAAAATAGTTCACTTCCGGTTCTACCGGAAACGCATACCAACTTCTTTATTTTAAATAGAATACCCCGTATATTTTTACATTTTTGCATTCCTTGTTGAATTCTAAGGTTATTTTGTATAACATACTATACTTCTAAAATGTACAGTTTTCGAGAAAATTAGCGCTAAAGCAAAAAATCAGCGCTCCCCGCCATTTTAAATATCTTCCAATGTGAGACACCTAGAAGACTGCGGTTTGCGCGCCGCATAGGTTAAGAATTTGGCCTATCATTTACGTCTTCAAACAGGTTTATTACTTTTAATTTAAATTGAAATTAATACATCAGTTGCCATATGAAATCTTTCAAACTGCGATAAGTCAATTTTTTTTAATGGAACATGCAACTTTTTTTTACACCATCGGATGCAAAATTAAATTATATTAAATTTGATATCAGGTTGTCACTATTTATTACTAACACTTTTGCAACAATTCGCGTTTTTTCTGATTTTTTAGATTAGAATCGCTTTTATCAGGTATGCCTTGACGAGTGATTGTTTTGTTCACGTCAGAAAGAAAAGTCAAGTTTGAAAAAGTTTGTTTGCTCTGACTTAATGGTAACTAAAGTACATGTGTAGAATTCTTTTTAAACATGAGATAAACTAAAGTAAGTACTTAAGTGTTGCATTTAATTTAAACGATCCGGACAGCACCCTCGCAGTATATTAAAACCACAACTTATTCAAATACATCCAGGCCGCTTACGGAAATTATCGTATAAATCAATTTGCCGCCTCTCGGGAAAGCGGCGTACACCTGTCATCTGTCAATTTTTGAATTATTTGATATATTTTAATATGAGAAAACGCCTGGGAGTGTGTATTTTCAACATATTGAGTAGTGCTTTATGGGATAATTAACTTTTAGGATGCAGAAGCTCACATTTCGGAGCTGTGGGGTGACATTGATCTTCACTACTATCGCCGTGCATATTATAGCTTGGCAGCAGTTACAACAAGGCGGCACAAAGAGTTCGGCAATTAACGCCGCCCGCGCTGCATGAATCATTTATAGAAACGCTGTATTTGAATAAACTGTGCTAAAACTTGCCAAGGGCCAGCGCTGCCACATTTCCGCCTCCCATGTCTTGTCAAGGCTACCTGATATAACCGGTTTTAATCTAAAAAAATCAGAAAAACGCAAATTGTTGCAAAACTGTTAGTATTAGATAGTGATAACCTGATATCAAATTAAAAATAATTAAATTTTMAATCCGATGGTGTAAAAAAAGTTGCATGTTCCATTTAAAAAGAAATGACATCGCAGTTTGAAATATTTCATATGGCAATTGATGTATTACTTTCAGTTTAAAAGTAATAAACCGGCTTGACGACGTAAATGGTAGGCCATTTTCTTAACTTACGTGGCGCGCAAACCGCAGATATTTAAAATGGGAGGGAGCGCTGCAAACGACGATTTTTTGCTTTAGCGCTTATTTTTTCGAAAACTGTACATTTTAAAGGTATGCCATGTTATACAAGATAAACTTAGAATTCGACAAGGAATGCAAAAATGTAAAACCATACGGGGTGTTCCATTTAAAATAAGGAAGTTGATATGCGTTTCCGGTATAACCGAAAGTGAACTGTTTTCAAAAGTATTTTTACACTATGCGGCATATAAACCTGAATCACTTTTATATAAAAAAGTTTTTGATATTTTCAATAGTTATGGAGTTATGGAAGAAATACGTTCACTTGGCCCACCCTGTATAGTGATAAACATACAGATTGCCCCAATATAGCTCTGCACTGACGTCAACTTTAAATTTCTGTATCAAAATTTAATACAATTTGCAATAAGCTATCTGCTATAGTACAGGTTAGCCACGAGCTATACCTATAGGTAGCAACAATAGAATATGTGACAGCATAATAATCAGTTTGCAAGCCGCCAGTGACGGTGAAAGTGATTTTGATTCGACTGTTACTGTTATAACCTATAGTTACTGCCCTATAGAGGCTTCAGTCACCAAACAATGTTGGATACGTCTGGAATGGTCTCCCTTATTATAATAGAAGGACCATAGGACCATACCATATTGAGTGCCCATTTCTTCTGTCCAGAATAATTCTATATGTACTTATAGGTCAAATGCTAGGAGGTCTTTAATTTTCTACTGCGGCAAAGCCCAGTGAATGTTATGTGTTTATTTGCTAACACGTTTTGTACAGATATAGACTTATTTCACCAATCGTACGGATTTATAGGAAGAATTCTATTAAATAGGGTAGCAGAAAAAACAATTTTTTTAATTGTTACCATTTTCTTTTTAAATGTGTTTACTGTTATAGGTATACTTGCTTGCATTGCCTTATTTTATTATGTTACCTACCTGTGCTATTATGATATTGCGTTACGTTGTATATATGTTTATCTTTGTCATATCATTAGTTAGAACATCTTATTCTTTTTGAAGATTTGTTTTCCTTTAATGGGTATCATCACGTTGAAAAACCACAGTTTTAATTATTGAAACGGCTACCCTAATGATAAAGTTTTTTCTACCAACTTGGGTGCGAACTGTTGTCACAAATTTTCCCAACGACACCAACAAATTTTGCTTTCTCACATGATTCATGGGAGCGTTCCTAATACCCCAGACTTTTTTGATCCAGAATGAGCCTTTCAAAGACTTTTAGTTACAAATTCAAACAATAACACAATAACAGTGTGTAATATTAGCGAAGGGTTCCTTCCCACGATAGAGGTCGTTCGGCGTTTTTCACATGCCCTTATGGTTGTACAGTTGGTGCGAAACATTTTGAAATGTTTACATACGATTGGCCTGACGTGTATGTCTCCTAACTTGATGGCTTCTACTCAACTAAAAATGGAAAGATCATTTTACAATGTGGAATATTTGTCTGCTTCGCCAGCCTTTACGGAAAAGATTAGTTTCTTTTGGAAAACAGAGTCAGCTAGCATTTATTTTGTTAGCTTAGTGGTTAAGAAAGTATATTGGAGTGCCTTAGTAAAAAAAACATAATTCACGTGTTCACACGCAGTAAATAGCGCAATTCCCTTTGCCAGGTGTAACTAATACCTGCGCTATACTAATAGTCGTTAGGGAGCTTCAAAAACTTTCCATCCTAGTGTACACTGTGTGGGAACGGCCTGAACGGAAGGCCCTTTTGCTTTTATGGGAAGTTAGGTGTATTATTATGTTTGCTCTATGTGCGGCTCTAACTGTGGTCCCCCGTTTAGAGCAGTATACATTCTTTGACCACTTCATTTACAACACGATAACAACTGAGACAATATTGACCAAACATTGGATTGAAATGTCCTTTTACATTGGCTTAATAAGGATATAGCTAGAGTGACGCGGTTGTATTGACACTGACATTGATACCTTTTGTTGCTCTTGGGATATATCTGTCAAATTATAACTAAATATGGGTTTAACACCGGTCGCAAAACTTCGTTTTAAACTGATAGAAGCCAAATCGGCGATTTTTATGTATTTTAAGAGTAGTTATCCTAGTAACATAAAAAAATTACCTGAAATACTACCGCCGTCTCTGGTTTGAGTTGTGGACTACCCCTGTGCAATAAAGTAGTAGACATATTTCATATTTTGCGATTTAAACCCCTTGTTATTTTAATATTCTTAATTTTATTATTCAAAGTTTTGTGCAATTTTAGTTTGACTGTTAGGAATATTTTTGTTACACTGGTCAAAATGATGTTTTTGTTGGACTCTAATGCTCGTTTTATTGGATGTTTTTAAAAATTAGCAATAACGTCAGAAAAATTTGATTAAATAATCTTTATGTCCATATCGAGAGTCGGTAAACTCGCCTAAATAAGAATTTAGAATACGAGTCGTTTGCAAAAATTCGAAAAAACAACGCTGAAATAGATATCTTAAGACTTAAAAACATCTCTAGTTTGAGACGATTACAACAGAACAGAAATATGACGTCATCGATGTTTTTTTTTTCCCAGTAGAAATGGACGCAATTGGAAAAGTGGTTATTTGATACACCGATGAATGTGTTTTGTTTCACAAAATTAACTCTTTTGGCTTGAAGGCTTCCGTGGTTGTTGTCGATGACATGTTGTTTTCCGGGCGGGTTCCCACTTTGGTTATTTGACCTTCGTTTCGACATTCATGTCGGTGTCTTCCTCAGAAGTTTCAGAGCTGCTTCTGAGGAAGACACCGACATGAGTGTCGAAACGTCAAGGTCAAATAACCAACGTGGGAACCAGCCCGGAAAACAACATGTCAAAATTAACTCTGACGAAAATTCTCAAATAGTATCAAAATTGTACTAAGCTCAGATAGCTGAATTTTGTTAACGTCGCTTATTTTTACAGGGGTTGTAAATTTAGTTGTAAAAATCTCTTGCTTAGGTTTTAAGGTAGGCATCACAATTTCTGTAATATCAAATAAGAGGTATTGGATGTAGGAATTTCTTCTAATGTGTTTCTTTTATTTTCAAATATCCCGGAAGGTTTAGTTTCTTTCGCAATGTAAGACTTGCTCTTTTGATCTAATCAATGATTATTTTTATGCAATAGTCAACAAAACCTGTTGCCCCTCTGTTTAAATTTATTATATTCGCAATGTACTCTTTATTATTTTAAATGCTCTACCCGATTGTCCTGTGAATACAATATTACAATGCATGCATTTTAGTTAGTAAATATCGCTTTTGTTCAAAACGTTGTATTTTGGTATGTTATTGTTAACTAAAAGAATATCTCCCAAATTACACCTATTTTATTTCGAATCTATTAAGCGCAAGCATTAATACAGTTGATATAATTTACTACGGCGAAKATATGTTCTTCRCGTAAATGTGAGCATTTACATCKTTTTTGTGTTACAGCTTTATATTGTTATTAAGGTTCGGCTCACAATTTTTGTGTCGTATCCCATTCTTTACCAGTCTGTTTATTAAACTACAGAACGATTGATTGCAATGATTGATTTGAGCACGCCAGAAAATTAATAACTGCATCCTTTTCTCTTTAGCGAAAATTGAATCTTTTTGTTTAGTGCATATAAGAACTTTAATAATTTCATTTTTTGTTTGAAAGAGTTTTTGTTCATGGCTCGATATGAAATTTTCGGCTAAGACTGGAGATAAAGGCGTGTAGAATATGTCATTCAACGTAAAATAGCTGTGATCTATGCATATTTCCACAATATTTAGTAGTTCAGTCTTTTCTTTTCAGTTTTTTCTCATATATAAAGAATATGAAAAGAAAGTATAGCATTATACTTGGTATTCCTAATTCCTCTATACCTTGTTCGCGAAACCTTTGCGTAATTCTTAACGTCATTGACTAATTTGCAAAGTTTATTTGATGAAGCAGGAAACGACCAGTGCATTTTTGCTAGGACATGTCGAATTGGAGCTTACTCACCGATTCATTCGTCTTAATCAGCACCCATATCTGGATATATTTTATCTAATTCAGAAGAAAGAAATTGTAGAAATAGCCGTTAAATTCTGTTCAGCTGAATCCACTGAGACGCGTAGGGCACAAGACCAAAAAAGCATATTCAGTCTTACTGAGGATAAACGCACAAAATAGATTCTTTAATATAATCTATAATATCTCCATGCGGAATTACAAACGGAGTGAAGATGTGTGAGAAAAGATAAACTGGAGTCAAAAGTTACACCAAGGGCTTTATAAGTTCTTTTCTTTTCAAGAACATTATCGTTAACATAATAGGAGTATTCAAGAAGCACATAAATGCGTGCAATAGAAACAGTACAATTTTTATTGATATTTAACAATTGTATGTACGTTTATTATATATCTTTTTGAGAAGAAAATCATTTTTATAAATTATATAAATAACAAGGGTCCAAGACTGGATCCTTGAGGAACACCCGAAGCAAAAGAAATCTCTGAGAAAAGGAATGAATTGTATGAGAAGTAAAAGTTCTGTCGCTTAGATACGATTGTATTAGAAACATAGATTTTAAAGAGAATAAAAGAGAACTTGATCTATATAGGAGCATATCATGCTGAATTGCATCGTAAGCTTTGGTAAAATCTGTAAAGATTACATCTACCTGACCTCCAGAATCAATGGTTTCAGAAATATATCAAGTATATGGTATCAAGTATTTTGAGGATTTTGAATTGCTAATGGCTGAATTAAATTTAGAAAAAATGTTTGTTTTCAATAAATTGTTTAGATCAGCCTGGTACCCATCCGTTATTAATGTGACAATGGTAGATATTGCCCTTAACAGCCTTACAAAGGTTAGTGAATTATATGCACATTTTCGTTTTATGCTTTTTGTTGATTTAATTTCGACTTTTGATCACTTATGTCATTGGCGTTTTGTTTATATTTATTTGTTATCACATCTGCACAAGTGTGTTTTTGTTTTTGGTATCGTTGAATCTTGTATTTAAATTAACACTTCAAATTCTGATTTAGACACTAGTAAATTTGGATTATATTTTAAAGCTTTATTTAATAATTATTGTTCTGTCTGTTAAAATTTGTATCTGTAAGGTTCACTAAACGCTCACTGAATTTACGTTCACACTAAGGGAATTAACTGTGTTGATTTTAACTCTATTTTCTATTTAATTTATTCAGATTGTTTCCAAGTTACCTAATTGTTTCGGAACGTTTCACAATGAGTCCAGCTATTACTTGTATCGCTAAAAAAAATTTCAAAAATTTTTATTTGCTAATTCGCTTTAAAATGGTTGAAAACGTAAAAATAACAAAATTTGAGCAAGAAAAAATTTCTTGTCTGTGTGTCTGTGGTTTTGTTTGTGGACACGATAACTTTCGAAAGACTTAATATATGAACTTGAAATTTGGCAAACGTATAAATCTCAACTACCCAAAGCGACCTATTGTTTTTGGGGTAAGTAGGAAAGTGGGCGAAATTGGGGGGTAAACTACCCTTTTCGCAAATTTTTATTTTTTTTCGTTTTAGTATGTGATTAGTAGTGCAGCAAATTGTTTAAAAGATATTAGCAAAAAAGCGTCACTTAAAGAAAACGGTTTTTGCTCAATATCTCCGAATATATTTAATATATTCAAAAAATGAAAATACCATCAGATAGGAAATAAAATTTCTCGCAAAAACTGTCTTAGAAAATATATTCAGAATTTTGGCATTTTCGAAATATTTCCAAAAAACCTATTTTGGACCCTGCTCGAACAAAATTTTTTAAATTTTGGTATTATATAGAAAATTAAATTTCTGATCAGAAAGCACTCTTGTAATTTTTTAAGTTAAAAATTTTCGAGTTATTTGGAAAAAAACTATTTTAAAATTTATATATTTTTGCTAATATCACGAGAACTGTTTGTCTTAGAAAAAATGTGTAGATAGAAAAAATGCTCAAAACCTGATTATTAATCGTATAGTATAAGAAATAAAAGCATAAATGTCATTTTGACAATTGGATGTGGAAGTATTGATTCAATTTGCAGCGGTTTTTTTTTGTAATTTCTCTAAGCATCTGCCTGGGGAGGAAAGTTGCTTTGATAACTTCGATTGTTACATCACAAGATAGCTATCCCTCCGAAATAAAATCCACCTATGTCAGGATTTTATTCAAATTTATCACTCATAGCAATAATTAATGATGGCTCGTTTTAATAAAACACCCCGTACTTTAAAGGAATGTAGAAACATTTGAGCACGTGCTGTTAGGAAAGATGACTGCTAATTGGAAGAAAACTGGCTCGTGACTTTAACAGCTTTAAGGTAAGTGCTTGGTCGTTCACTCCAATTCAACTTAAAAATAATAAATATAATGGCAAAATCATGTTAATGCTACCAGTTTTTCGTGAAAAAGACTCCGTAACTAACGCTACATCTATGCGTGTACGATTAATGCGTCAAGTGTTAGAAATAATTTCGCCATCCGTTACAAGAATGATAACAGCACAAGCAATTGCTATTAAAGATGCAACCAGGAAACGCGGTATCATTTAAACAATATTATATAGAGGAAATCGTTACCTACACGTTTGAGAATACATTATGAGTACAGGCTTGAGGTCCACTTTTTTTGACGTGGGCAGAGATACGCTTAAACGTATAACAGCTGCTTATCTAATACGGATGATTGAATAAATCTTATTCAATTAATTGACATCTTATATGTAGGGAAGGGTAATTAGTGCTAACAGAGGATGTTACTAAAAACCTGGTGTACCTATACATATAAGTACTTGATTGCAACGACTCTTCAAGAGCTGGTAGAAATTGTCAATCAAAAAGTTTCACGTAGGTATACAGCGTACTCCATTTTATTGAAAGCTAATCAACTTTATTTACTATTATTTTATAATGAAACTCGCATATTATTGATGACACGTTATGTGGCATCATTTGGCGTTATTTAAAATTATTTGAAAAATTTAACTTTTGCAGCGTTTCAAAAATAGTTTTGTTTTGGAAACTAAAAAATGGGATTTTTACTGGACGATTAAGCATACATGCCATGCCCAAAATGGGAAAAACATCTGCATAGCATACGTGTAACATATAGACACCTCGGTTTATACACCTTAAAGCCCAGTAAATTGGATTTTTTCGACAATGCTATAATTATTTTCCATGTTTGAAACAAAATTTGGCGACATTTTTATCTTATTTACGAATAGTTCTGTCTATCTATGATACCTTTGGTAAGCCAAACTCAAAAGTTCTTCTAGAAGCCAATTTGACCTCTTCGAAATCGGTATGTGAAAATCGTGAAATAAATAATACTACATCGGGACTCGCCTAATACCCCGTACACATAATTTAAAAAACGTTATGTTCAGTCGACGGCAAGATCATTCACTACCTGTTATAGTAAATAAGTTGATCAAAGGCTATAGATAACTATACTGTAGTTGGTAGCATTTATGGAAAGACTACTAAGGGACCCCCAGCATTGCAATAGCATGGTGTACAGCTACAACTATTAAGTTAAATATGTTTACAACAAACATTTTGTAACGTATACAAAATACTTTAAGGCATTTCCAGAAAAGAGTGTCAGTTTTTGCCAGTGGACTTTTAATGAAATAATATATCGAGAAGGAGACGAGAATTGATAAAGCTACATTTGGCAGACAAAAATGGGCTATGGATAAACATAACGGTTTTTAAGCATCTGCTGGCTATTCAAACAAATATAGGTATCTATATAAAATCTAACAATGCATTTCAAAATAACTATCTTCTATCTTTTAAGACGTTACAACAATAGCAATAATGTAATTTCGTAAGATGTATACAGTATGCCCCAACTAAAATTTGCACCTAAAGTTTTTTCCCAAGTTTGAAGAAATGATTAAATATAAGTTATTTCTGCATCGTATTAGCTTCCAGGACTATTAAAAATCTAAACAGTAAAAGGGATCAGTTCATTTTGAAACCCATTTCACTGTCTAAGCAACTGGTTGGATTAATGTAGGATAAAAAGTCTCGTCTCGTCTCATATCTCACCGAAGGCTCGCAAAATTTTTATGACGTTTCCTATGTACAGGAAATGCATATAACATCAATTCCAGCTTTTGCTACAAACAAAAACAAATCACGATTATTTAGCATGGGTATATAGATATGTATAATATAGATACTTCTAATACAATAGCAACAGCAAATTAATACTGAAGCGAAAAGCGACACGAAAACGCATTCCATTTGACGCCATCTACTTATTTGTCACCCGATGTAGAGCGAAATTTTTTTTAGCTGAAAACACATACAAGAAAAATCTTTTTCAGTATATAGAAGCCTCCCCAAACAAAATCACAAAGTTTTTTCTGCGGAAGTGCATCATTTTCATTTTGCCGACGAGTTGCGTGAAAACGTTTGTGTTTTACACAGATCAATGAATAATATCTATTTTTATCAGTTTCAACTCAATAGAAAACAAACGTATAGAGCCAAAAATATACTGTAATCCTGACCTTCCAATTTTCGGCAGATGCCTGCATTGAAGTAAAAGCACCGGTAACCATCTCTTGATATACCTATAATAAGAGTGCTCCTATCTTAACAGCATGCAGAAACCTGTCAAACGTTTACAGGATCCAGTTGGCAAGTGCAGCTCAAATATTCTAAAATGTACTATATTTTATCGATTTACAAAAATGGTATATTTACGCAAAAAGTTCTTTTTAGAATATTTAGAAAAATGTGTAGAATGCAAAACTAAAACGTATTCTCATGTAACTGTTTCCAGTTATTCTCAATTCGAGAAAATAAAAATGATGCTTTTCCGCAGAAAAGAAATTGTGACTTATGCTTAGGGAGGCTACTGCATAAACAAACATTTCTTATTTAACTGATTCCAGTTAAACCAAAGTTGACCCCCGATGTATACCAAATTTCGATCAGCGTTCAGAAGATCATAACATAGACAGAGCGAGATAAAAAGTACCGATACGGATTGCAGTTACCGAACAGTTTTTTTTGCTGCAATTTATCGGCTTGCTTTTCGGAGATGCTATTAGATGGCGACCATGACTTTGTTGTGCCGACTTGAAAATGTAAAAATATTTGCTTAATACTTCGCGATACTGCGAGACTCTCATGCGAGATTCGAGAGGGGACTTCTCTAGTCCCGTCTCGAAAACCAGATGAGACGAGACTTTCGCAACAAGTATATCGTGGGCATCACCAACTGCGACTTCTTTATGAAGGGATTGTCAAAAAACAATGCGCATTTAAAGCCAAAGGACACCGTCTTCTATAGAGTCATATAGGGTTCATCATATTCAACATATTGTGCTTGAATTCACCAAGGAATCCAAAAATATAATAACATACAGAATAGGTATCCTGTTAAATAAAGTACAGCAGGGTAGCGCCAAAACCTCGTTATCTAAATTTAATATTGAAAGATCCAATACTAGATTAAAAAAATCATACTGAAGATTTCTATTAAAATCATACCGTGTGCTATATTTGCATTACTGAGGGCATCTAGCAACAAGATAAATGTAAAGATGCCCAACTAAGAATAGTTGCTAGATCAAGCTCACAATCGTCGGACGTTACCGGAAATGCTAGCGAATTTATTGCGTTGTACCATTATCAGTAGTATGACTTGCCAGCTGCGTTTCTTTATCTCAAGCAACCCCCTGCGAAAACGGCAAGCCGACACACAGATTCCGCACCTCACCTACCTGCCCTTTTGTGCAACTTTACACAATACGCCGCGAGAATGTTAGGAATGTCTTGAGTATGCGTCGCCTGCCCACGGGAACACCCTCATTCAGTGGAGTATGTGAGCAATTTTAGTTACGAAAACACAAGTTGGGTATTTGCAGCTTGTCGCAGAAATGCAGTCCGAGTTATTTTTGGAATACGGGGAGGATAAGGAAATATTTCCAGAGACATCAGAAACATCAGCTTATTCACTTAGCGCAAGGGCCTTTTCCATGCAGACATGTTCTGTTTATACAAGCACTCGGTGAAAGCATAATCACAAGCCTTATAGAGATAGCAAAACGTGATTATTCAGAATCACACATTTTGGAGCACAGTATGCTACAATATAGGTAATCAAAAAAATGCTTCATACAAAGTCCAGTCGATAGAAAATACAATGTAAACTTATATGAGAATAATAAAATACTACTGGACAAGTTGAGCTCACTACTATTGTCGAAATAGTCCAGAAATGAAGCGTAAAGAAGCCTTGCAGAGTGCTTATACTCTTTGAGATTCCACATGATATGTCAAAATTTCCATTTCGAAGGTGGAAAAGGAGTTTGCCTTTGTTGTAGGTCTAGCGATATTGATAAACTCATATTTGACGGAGACGCACTTTCGAATCTTATAACTCCTTTAAATATTTGTGCTTCACCCCTGAGTGTTCCTCAAGGGTTAAAATGGGATGTCTGCTATACTAATGGTATACAAGGTAACGCAGTAAGCTAGAAAAATTATGAGACAGATGGGTTTTCGGTGGTGAAGACAAAGACAAACCGTAAGATTCTTATGGAAYAACTTAATTATTTACGCAGTATTAAACAATATCGTCAAGAAAATTGACCAATAGTTTACTGTTGATGCACAACAAAAATCCTGGGGTGATAATAAATACACAAGATTACGCCAGCCTCTTTCGAATGATAATTATAAATTCATGTAAC
Organism: Rhyzopertha dominica; assembly: GCA_025024175.1. NCBI lineage: Eukaryota > Metazoa > Arthropoda > Insecta > Coleoptera > Bostrichidae > Rhyzopertha > Rhyzopertha dominica. The sequence continues at coordinate 19,147,034 of QCXZ01000053.1, read as the reverse complement.
GAAACCGGAATTGAACCAAACGCACAATTGATATTTAAATTGTAAAGCAAATGCAACGATTACTATAATGATATGAATTTCGAAAATTATAAGAAACTAGCGGACCTGGCAGGCATTGTCCTGCATGATATTCCAAGCGATAAATTAAAATTAATGAAATGAATGAATGAATGAATGCATACACAAAAATTCATTCAATTCGATCCAGCCTTTTAGTTGCAGTGTAGATAAATAACCTAGATACCCACTGCAGCGCCATCTGCCGGACTGATTAGTGAATCTAAACCATCCAGGGCGCCACCCAAACGCATACAAAAAAATTCATTCAAATCGGTCCAGCCGTTTAGTTGCAGTATAGATAAATAATTTAGATACCGACTGCAGCGACATCTGCCGGGCTGATTWGTAAATCTAAACCACCCAGGACGCCACCCAAATGCATACAATAAAATTCATTCAAATCCGTCCAGCCGTTTAGGAGGAAATAACCTAGATTCCGACTGCAGCGCCATCTGCGGGGCTGATTTGTGAATCTAAACCATCCAGGGCTCCACCGAAATGCATACAAAAAAAATTCTTTCAAATCGGTCCAGCCGTTTAGGAGGAATTAACCCAGATACCGACTGCAGCGCCATCTGCCGGGCTGATTTGTTAATCTAAAACAATCAAGGGCGCCACCCAAACGCATACAAAAACATTTATTCAAAGGAATTCGGTGACATACACACGTACGCTAGAATTTTATATATAAAGATGGATATTTACAAGAAGATGACTATGGAATTCCCCAAGATTGGAGCACCACGGTATAAATAACCATTCCTAAAGTAAAAACCACCCAGAACACGGACAACTATCGAAGAATAACGCTATGTAGTGTGGGGTATAACTACTACCCACACTTTCTACCCTTAGTACTAGAAAAGTACATCCCGAAAGTATCACAATATCAAGCAGCCTTTGTCAAAAACAGATCAGCAGACGATCAGCTGTTCACGGTAAGACGCATATTAGAAGAAAAATTGAGAGAATGCACAAAGGTGTTCGTCATGTCTATGGACTTAAAGGAAAGTATTCGATATGATAATCACCAATCTGTACCAGAAATCCAGGCAAAGAAAAAGGTCTACACTAAGATACAACGGTACAGTGGTTTGGTCAAACAACTTAGATAAAACAAAAACAAATAGAGGAATAAAGCAGGGCTGCTCACCAAGAATATTTACTGTTGTCACAGATGACATCTTCAAAAGCTATTCCACGACTGAAAATTATAACAGACAAGGAAATGGAATACAACTTCCGTTTATACTGGCATATGCGGATGACCTAGTGGTAATAACAGAGAATGAAAAAGATTTGATCGTTTTTCTAAATAATGTAGAAAATAATCTATCAGAAAACGGGTTAGCCATAATCTACAACAAATACACTGTTATGATAAGAGACTCCTTTAGCGTATACCAACTAGGGGGGCAAAATATATCCTTGACAAGCAAAATAAGATATCGGGAACCTACATACCTATAACCAGCAAACTCAACCGCAGAGAAACATACAAAGACAGGACAAAAACCGACCATACAGCGACAAAAGGTATACTGACATTTGTAGAAAAACATGCACAAGCCGGAATGGAGCGTCTTAAAGAATATATCGAAAAGTATATTATACACATCGATAATCCAGCCCGTTATGAAATACGGAGTCAAAAGTGCCGCTACTACCAAAACTAACAGAACAAGCTTGAGAAAAGCAGAAATCGTACAAATACTGGCCAAAGCTGCCAAAGAAGCCAACTATAGACGGACAACAAAACTAGACAACTAGAAGGATGAGTAATCACAGAAAGTATAGAAACATATATAATGAAATATTATGGTCATATTCAAAGGAGAGAAGACCATGCATATACTCCCTTTCAAATCCCCAAACTGCTGTAACATGCGCTACGTGGGAGCCCGTTAGCAACAAACGTGTCACCGATCGAGCCTAGCGTAGACGTAGCCGGCCCGCCGGGAGCGGCAGAAATGCCTACCGTACGCAGGTTTAAACAATCAAAATCAGTCGAAGAGATGACGGTGAACGTTACTATTTTCGAACCGTTATTTAATTTTTTTATTTACATGAACACATTTTTTAATTACTATTTTACTATAATTTAATAATAATAAACAGCTTTCGAAAGTGCAACTCTAGTCCTGTGTGCACACTGGTACTGGTCGATCGAGCCCTTAAGATATCCTTTTTATACCACCTCCCAATCTTCCACTCTCACCTGCATAGGTCGAAAGTTTTTTCGATAATACTTCAAATTTTTGAGTATGTTCATTTCCAATAATTAACTGCATAACAGCAACATTTTCATTTTCTGTACCATATCTGTAGGAACTGTACGAAGAATAGCCACTATAAAATCGAAAGCTTTCTGAATAAAAGGCAGAATAACGCGATTTTATAGCGTAGGTTCCTATTTAGTTTTCGATGCACAGCGTAATGTATTAAATCAAAAGATTTTTGAAGTTCTCGTGTCTATTATCAATCATAACTATTACATACTTGATTTTATAAAACTCATTAACAATCATTCAGACTCAGGACTGCTTACTGACTCGAACCCTCCGATTCTCTCTCCTGTTAGCAGACGGTGCTACTTGCTACAGCAGCTCTTACTTTTGGACCATTACGTGCACGTGATGCTTTTAATATTTCACCATCATTTTGGAAAGGTCTATATAACAACGCACACATTTTCATTATAGTCTTTGTTGTAATCGTCTTTTACTCTTATCAGTAGTTTTCAAAATTCATCACGCAGTTTCTTTTCACGTAATGCACCTTGATACAACGAAAATACATTCACTTATATCCATGCAAATAATTTAATCTGGCCCTAATAACACCAGGTACTTTAGTAAGTAAACCGCACGTAAAAATTTAGATAAAACGCAATATGTCATCAGCTTCAGATTCTGAATCGCTTTCTCCTAAACCAGTGGTCGATAAACTTTTAGCGGAGATATGGAGCAGCCCTGCTTTACTCCTCTATTTTTTTTTGTTTTATCTAGGTTGTTTGGCCAAACCACTGTATCGCTGTATCTTGGGCGACCTTTTTCTTTACCAGGATTTCTGGTACAGATTGGTGATTTATCATATCGAATGCTTTCCTTTAAGTCTATAGACATGACGAACACCTTTGTGCATTCTCCCCAATTTTCTTCTGATATGCGCCTTACCGTGAACATCTGATCGTCTACTGATCTGTTTTTGACAGAGGCTGCTTGATATTGTGACACTTCCGGGATGTGCTTTTCCAAAACTAAGAGTAGAAAGGATGCGTAGTATTTATACCCCACACTACATAGCATTATTCCTCGATAGTTGTGCGTGTTCTGGGTGGTTTTTACTTCAGGAATGGTTATTTATACCGTAGTGCTCCAATCTTGGGGAATTTCACCGTCATCTTCTTGTAAATATCCATTTCTTATAATTTTCGAAATTCATATCATTATAGTAATCGTTGCATTTGCATTACGATTTAAATATCAATTGTGCGTTTGGTACAATTCCGGTTTCGTTACCTGAATTTATATTTATCATTCGTTGACCTTTCGAAGGAGGCTGGCGTAATCTTGTGTTTTATTATCACCCCACGATTTTTGTTGTGCATCAACTATTGGTCAATTAGCTTGGCGTTATTGTTTAATACCGCGTAAAAAATTAAATTTTTCCATAAGAATCTTACGGTTTGTCTTTGTCTTCACCATCGAAAAGCCATCTGTTTCATAATTTTTCTTATGCTCTCATMGTAGTTTTTTAATTATAGTATTTTGGTTAAAATTTAGCTTCTAGGCACCTTAGTACAATATTTACAATGTCTTTCCTGCGAGTTGACCCATTAGCAATCCAAAAAATTCTTAATCATTGCCTTGAGGTGAAACAAATTTTACAAATAGTGCACTGTCTTTTATGTCGCAAGACTCAATATCAATTGATATTGCCGAAGTTACTTTGATGTAGTTCAAATGTTGTTGTGTCACATCTCAAACTATTTTAGCAGTTCGAGCTTGTACTGGTTTAGCAGGCCGTGGGATATCTTTGATTTTTTACCTAATCTAGAAGTAGGTAAAGGAAACACTAAATAAAATCCTACTGATTTAATAAAAAATGTATCTAGCAAAGAGCTGTCGGTATCAGAAAGACTACCATCAGTGCTACATCTAAAATGGCGGATTACAAGATTAAATGTTAATATTAAAAATTATCTTGTAATCCGTCAATTTAGATATAGCATAGTGGAACTAGACTTTGTGTTTCCTTTACCTATTCTTGGATAAACACAAGTTCCACTTGGATAGAAAAATTTTCAATTCATAGAAACCTCTAGCTTCTGTTTTGTTTTTAGAATTACTATACTATAATTATTATACTATATATTACTATTTTACTAATTACTATTTTCGGAGACTTTTATAAAACACTCCTTAATATAGTCACCGTCTGTGAATGGTTTTCCTCTTAGACGTTTCAAGCGACATTTTTAAGCTAGCCATATTTACGCTGTTGGTAGATTGTGCTCAATTATACAAATGTGAGAATTACAGTGTGAACATCTAGTAGCAATACAGCATCATCCACTCGTCTCTGTCGAAAAAAAATAAAAGGGAAGCAAGATCTACGCCGTGTTGTCAGCGTTGAGACTATAGCTGTGCTGAGGAGGTTTTATAAGCCGAAACAGCTGTTCACAGATTTTTTTAACGCAGGTGACATGGCATAGACGTAATTATTATAATTATTATGGAACTTAAACATCTGAGTTTATTTCTGAAGTTCTAAAGCTTTCAGTCTTGCGTAACGCATGGAATACTTTCTTGAAAAAAATCATATTTGGTTACAAAATACCTTTTCATATTTGACTTTTAATTATAGGCCAGTTTTCTTGACAACTTTAGCTTCTTATTTCAGTTTTCTTGAACCTTTCTTCGAATTCTCTATTCCCTTTTGTAATTAGATCAATACATCGCCGTACTAAATCAATTAATAATTTAAATACAACGTGCGTATGGCTCACTACTACTCTGTATTAATGTAGACAACTTGCTAACATAAATTACTTATTCAATATGCTCCTAATGATTTTTCGCAATGTTTTGGGAAAAATTCGGATAAACGAGTTTCTATAGTATTTGTTTAACAATTAAATAGTATGAGCGCTAAAAAATGGTTTAAAATGAGTTTTTTCGAATTTTTCCATAGAAAAAATTAGATGTAGGAGGGATATTTGGTAAGATTATATCCTGAGTTACATAAAAAATAACAGACAAACCTTTTTGTCAAACATGGATGATAATTATCCGATTTTTTCGGCAAAACTGCTGACAGCTAATGTCAAAATAATTTCCGACTTGAAAGTGAAATATTACCAACGAATTATTGTCACTGATTGGTAAAAATTGACAGTAAGGAAATAATCGCTATTATTAAACAGTAACGCATTTTTCTTTGAATTCAAGCTCTTGTCTAAGCTAAGCCGAACCAAATGTTCATCTTTTGCTACCCCAAGTCTCCATGCGGATTTGGTTTGCTCTAAAAAAAATCGCCGCATACACAATCTAGGCGGCATAGAGACAAAAACATCTGCCGACTACCAACAAAGAGGTTCCGGTGGAGCAGATGTCGTGGCACGTGTCGAGGAAATGGAGGGGAGGCCAGACACCATGGGCTATCGAAGAGGAAAGGGAAGGCCCTTGGCGCACATGGTGCCTATAATTATATTCAGAGGCAATGTTGCCATGGCAGATTGGCAGAACGCAAGCAAATCTACGTACCGTAAACTAGAAATTGGAAAATTTTTGTTGTATATCTAACTTTTTTATTTTTGGTAATTGATATAAGTATCAAAACTTTTTTATAATATTGAAATATCACAAATCAAGAGAATCATAAGGATGTTTCTGCAAACAATACATCAGAGCCCTGGTCTGAATACAAACAAGAAACATATTTTAAATATTTTTTATCTAATGAAATTTTACAACTTTTCACAGCTAATTATCTATAGTCTAAGATTGAAAATATTTTACCATAAAGGTAGGGATGTAAGTAATTAATATATTTAACGAAATGCAGGACCTACTAGATTCGTAGGGAATCATTTTGAATGAAGCAAAAGCAGCTGAAGCAGTTGGCATTACATTAGAGTTTGTTATGAAAAAGAAACCCAATGCAGATTAGCAAACGCCTGAATTACTTCACCTGGAAACATCAAATGAATTAAAATCATCCTTTCCTCTTCCTGTTTTGGATCTTATCATATTAGATTTAGAAGGAAGATAGCGTGAACAAATTTGTGACATGTTTTCACAAGTTTCTGTTTTCATGGACCTAGCAAATGAAGTGAAAGTTAAAACGCCGATCTTATATTAAAGTAAACTTCAGAAAACTTAGTTTAAGAAATTTTGCACGTGACAAGCGTCTGTAGAACGATTGATAAAGGTATTCGATTAAGCTTCTTAGCTCAATTATGAGAAAAACCTTCAAGCAGTTTTTTGAACATATGTACTGCAATTAGTGACCACGTAATTGTTTGTTTTAATCTCAACGTCTTAAGTAAATATACTTGAGGTAGTCATTATTTAGTAAAATGACTTTGAACTGAACCCTGTTTTTCATGCAGATTAAATTGAATTTTAAAAAGAGTGTAGGTAAGAAATAGCTAACCATGTAATTATACTGCAGTGCATGACTGAAAAAAATTTAGTAATTATTATTTATAACGCAGCCACTATATATAATAAATAATTCGCTATGATTGATCCGCTTACATTTTAAATCTATTGCGTAATGTCTTGGATACAAAGAATATCAAAAGAAAGTGTAGTCCAGGTGGTAAAGTACTTCACCAAGAATTATTTTGCAAGCTAAAAATTTAAGCAGGCCAATCGCAAAATAATGATATTGCCAAGTAACCTATATGCAATGGAATATTGTTGTCGACTGGTTAGAAATGTATGTTACTCATATAGGAGCATTCCACTGCAAATCTACAAGGAAGGCAAAGAGCTAATTGATAATAATCTTCCAAAAGCAGCGCAGAAGAATATCTAAAGACTTTAAAACCACTATCAACAATTGTTCTGGTTACTGTATACAATTTCAGGCGCCGTAGATAAAAAAATGTATAATAAAGTTCATTTTTCACTTAGATCACGATTTTTGTCCTAATTTAAATCAATTCATTTTATTCAGTCTAATTCTGATCATTAAATTAAATACCAGTCTTTCGTGCATACATAGAGAAAAGTGAAACATTTGAATACATAAAGTTTTTTGATGCAATGAAATACCAAAGGTAGCATAATTATTCACTAAAATATAGAAAACACAAGTTTAAGTCATACTATGTAAAGAACAGATATATTTATGGATAGGCCACTCTCAGTTTTAAAAGCGCAGGTATTTTATTTTAATCATTTATGCCGCTATCGTCAATTATGATTTAATGTGTCTGGAGAAAGTTTTTACTGTAGGTTAAGAAATAAAAAATTAGTTTGCACATGCAAAAACACTTGTTTTTCAGTCGGTCGACAATATCCCTTTCCTAATCTGCCAAACAATATTTTTAAAAATTATTTAAGTAATTATCAAAATACTAATTACTAAAGCAAGCCTATCATACTTTGTTTTAGATAATAAGGAGTCTAACCTTATGGAGCTCACATTAACTGGCACCTAGGCACCTACTTTACATCGATTTATTTTTTATATAAGAAACACATTAATCCAACACCTCCAATAGTGAATAAGTAATGTGCACTTTTATTATTTTTAATGTGAAATATTAGTTTACTTTAAGAGATTCCTTCCTTCCTTATAAACCAATTTTACATTCCTAAATAAGCATGCGAAAAGGCCTAAGAAAATTTAAGTTGCGACCTAAGAATAACGTACCTATAATTTTATTAACAACCGGCAACAGAACTTCTAGAACATCCAGGACCCTAATCACCTGAACCGAAGTCACCTTGAAATCAAAACGAAACCATGCAAGAATCAATATCGCCGATATGTCACTCGCTGTGGCTTACGACCAACATAATTTACGGATTTTTCGGCATGCAGCCCGTTTGTATTTAATTTAAAACGACAAAAGCGCATTCCGTTTGAAAGCTAACAAGGAGACATCGATAGGCGATAAGGCTGCAAACCCACGGCGTTCGCGGATGGGTTAATTAATTAGAGTTAATGGCTTGTGTCTAGTCGATGGCAAAAAAATTATGAACTAACCGGGATTTTTCTGAACCTGTTTTTGTTACTGAAGATGGGAGGCTCGGTAGGGCAAAAACGCTTCCTTTGTGGAGCAGTCGTAATGCGCCAGATGCCAGGTAGCGTTGGAGGTGATGTTAGAGCTCTACATACCATCGTAAGTATTTACAACCGCCATACATGATCCATCTTCCGTTTTGTCAGTTGTTTATAATTGAGTACATATATGTATATAGTCAATAGTGTACCTAGACTAATATATTGCTGAAAAAAGTTGAAAAGTGTAGTGGTTTTTATCAATTAATCGCATTTTTGTGTAGCGTACGTATTTAAAAAAAAGACAATGAATTCCTCCTTAGTCGGAAATTGCACCAAAAAGAGAGAAACAGTAAAACATCTGTTTTCCGGTAAGAAGAGCAAAGTGGGTGCAAAACATGCAGTGTCAAATGGATTCGGCTAATCGATCACCTTATTTCAGATAAGTATAACAGAAATTTGAAGTGTCTAATGTTGAACTAATCGACTGAATATAAGGAAAAAACTCACACTAAATGTCCGAGGGTGAATGCTTAGTGTCCATAATATCAGATTTTATGTTTTCGCTAATAAAGGAAGAAATTAGTAATAATAATAATAATAATAATGATAACAATAAAAACATGTATATATGAAGAAAATTTCATGTGTACGGGGTAATCTAWAAKTTCTGTTCAGTATTTTCTAAAGAGGCCACATGCAGTAATTAGTCAATTCCATCAGTGTTGTTGAAAAGAATTGCCTCCTTTATGCAGAAATGCCAAGGAGTAGGTACTTTGTGAATCCGCACCTAGAAATCATAAGTTTACCAAATCTTCCTAATTCTCCTTACTGATATGAAGTAGACACAATATTCGTATGGCATAGGCTTCTTTACATTTCTAGGTTCATATTTAGTATATTATTAATTATACTATACTTTTTTCTCTGACTTAGTAGGATTATTTAGCAATTTACCCAACAGTTTGTTGTTTATACTGGTTTTGTTTTTGTAAGTTTTTCATCCAGAGGCATTTTCGATTACTTTTCAATACCTGCCAAAGTAAGTTGCTGAGTAGATCACCAAAGATGGTGGGAATCAGGATGTAATAACATCCTTGTTTTAAGTACTTCATTTAGTCGAGCTTGTATATATCTATAAGTGGATTAAAGATTAAGCACAAATTGAATCTCATTAATCTCACCCAAAACTTTTTCTATACGTGTAAAAACGTCACAACTACTTATTTAACATATTTTCACTACAACTTTAGAGATAATTTAAGAACTGTTACTAATAAATGGATTAGCAAAGCATAGGGAAACGATCCCCCGTCAATTTACATCATAAGGGTCAAATAACTATATAGCTACGAGAAAACTTTTAATCCAAATACCAAAGCCTTTTTTAATCATAGCCAAAGTTGGTTGTTTTTAGATAATATTATCGTCGTAGTGCATCAGTTGAAGAAGGAATTCATCAGCTTAAACCATTGAATCATAATTTCCTCGTTTCAGAAGAGGTGTACAGGAAGGAACAATACGAAATGTGAGAGTAGAAAACATACACGACCCTGGAGTGAAAGAAATGGAAACTATCATCAAACCTATGGAAAATAACAACAGTTCTGGGCAGAAAGGAATTGCTGGAAGGCGCATTAAATACAAAGGCGTAATAGTAAGAAAACAGACATAAAAGCTGATAAGTAATGTTCCTATAAGAGAAAGGAAAAATGTCTAAGAAATGTAAGAAAGCAGTAATCACAACTGCACAAGGAAGGAGATGACCAGATCTGTAACAATTGGAGATGTGTATAATGCAATTCAGGATGGCTTTTGTGCCATAGATTCGTTGTGTTTACTAGTCGAGCCTGTGGATATTGTCTACGCATTGGAGAACATTAGTGTAAACGGTAATATATTGCACAGTTTTCTGTTTTCGTCATATACTTCTAACTGGTCTGAATTGTCAGACTGAATAATTCTACTTCTCAGTGTGTGACTTCTTGGGTGTTTGGCAGGAGTAGCACTTATTATAAGCCCACTTCTTCTCCTGATTTTTATTGATGATATTAATCAGTGTCTTAGGTATTCTGACTTTGCGTTGCATGCAGGCTATTTAAAAATTACTAAGCATATTATGGCCAGGCCAATTGCGATAAACTTGTCAATTTTGAATGATAAAAAATATAAATTTATCTGACTTTCAAAGACATCTGGTAGAACTACCAATTATGATGGACTTAGGTGTAGTGCTAGTCTGCAGATGAAGTTTCAAAGCCCATAAATAACATGACTGGAAGATTTCCTCAGATTTTTGTTTTCGTTATGTGATAAAAAAAGTCTTTCAATCATTCCAGTACCAATGAAACTGCTATACAGCTGAATGATGCGGCATTTTAAATTATTAAAGCTTTCCTTACGTAAAAAAATACTGAAATCCTATTTCTTAATATAGACATTAACTTTGAGGCCAGGTGTGACTATATTCTCTAGTCTCTTTCTTATACAATTTTTCAGAGTAGCAACTATGAGACGAATGCCCCCGTTGTATGAATTTAAAGGAAACGCAATACTCTTTTATGCATATCAATATTATCAATTTTTCGTATCCGAAAGCTTGCTGTCGCAGTCTTCGAGTAGCGTCTTTATTCCTCTGTAGTCATTATGTTTTTGCACTTTCTCTATTTCATTTTCTGTTTCTTTCTGTTCAGTTTTATTCGGTGTATGTGCGCATTAAATATTACTTTTATTCTTTGGCATATTAACTAAAGCAGATATTGTTATTAATGGTTTTTGTCAAATTTTAATAAAATTTTATTGCGAATTGCAAATGCAACCCTGTTTTCTTGTGTATAACAAAAGTACCGGCAACATTCTTAAGACAGAGGCTAGACAAGTATGGAGGGAATTTGGTTGGGGAATATTAATATGAATTCCAGTAAAAAATAGCAGCAGCGGACTAGGTTATTACGCCGAAGTAAATATCAAGCCCATGTTATGAATGTGATATCCAAGCACATTATACTTATTGATTCCTAACCTTAGCATGACACAGTAAGTGATGGGATGTTAACTGTCACGAAGAACACGAAAATTCCTGAGAAGTTGATAAAGCTAATTGAGATACCTTTAAGGAGAAGAATAGATGGTAAGGATCAACGATAGCAAATCATAAACGTCTGATGCAAGCAGATCCATTATCAACCTCGTTGTAAGAATAGCAGGCATAAAAAGAACTTGTTTTTACTGAACAAAAGTCATTAGTAGCTTGGTATATGCAACCGATGTAGTCGTTTTGGGAATCAGGTTGGTAAAACCTAAAAAATTAAAAACTGACTAATACATGCGCAAAGTTTGGTTTAAAAATTAATGCTCAGAACAGTAAATACATGTAGTTAAACAACAGGTGCAAAGTAGAAGACAATGTTAGATTGAACAGAATGAAGTTGTACAGATTACTTAAAAAGCAACTAACAGTATCTAGGCATCTTAGTAAATAATAGGTGCAACGAAGCAGACATAAATATAAAAGAAACAAAGAGTAACATTCTGCATTAAATGAACTACTAATACCTAAAGATGCTATACAAGAAGTACAAAAGTAAAGATCTAGAAAATGGTCTTGGGACCAACAATACTTTATGGTGGCGAGGAATGGGTTCTAAACAAGCAAGTATAAATGAAGGTAGAGGTGTGGAAGACCGGCAAAAACATTGAAATAGAGAAGTGCAGGACCTATTAAGCAAAACAAAAATTACTGACAAAGTGAGAATATTGAGATTTCAATGGCTTGAAAATTTGATGTGCCATGTGGTGTACCTCAGGGATCGATATTGGGGCTTCTATTGTTTTGTATGTATACTTCAGTTCTTGTGCCAGCTGTAGAGAATGGTGAGTGTCACTTCTATGCTGATGACAATCKGATATTGTATTATTTTAAGAAAGACGCTGTTGCTGATCTGAAGCAGAAGGTGGTGAGTGATTTGGATCGACAAGGTCAAATTAGTTCCGCATATTTACTTTGTTTAACTCCGTCTAAATCAGAAATCATGTTATTTGGACAACCTTTCTGCAATGAGATCCTCTCGAATCTAAACATCTCCATACAAGGTCAGGTGAGGTCAGGTCAGGTCAGGTTAGGTTAGGTCAGGTCAGGTCAGGTCCGGTCAGGTCAGATCATATCAGGTCAGGTCAGGTCAGGTCAGGTCAGTTCAGTTCAGTAAAGGCAGTAAACAGAACGAGAAGCTTGGGTCTTAATTTAGATAATAACTTACGTTTTAACTTCCACATCAATGATATTATCCAACCAGCGTTTGCAAACTTGATAGTTATTTTAGTGTTCGTTCTCTGTTAAACCTGAAACAAAAAATCTATCTATGCGACGTTATGCTATTGTCCCTATTTAACACTTAACTATGCCAACTGTGTTTACGGTCCATGTCTCGAATATTCCACATCCAGGTTGTGCAGAACATGTCGGAGCGGAGAGTGTTACATTCTGCATCTTTATTTCATAAAATTGTTTTAACTGAAACTCCAACATATCTTTATGTTTCAGGACTGAAGTTCATGACCTTAATATACGTAAAAAGAATGTGCTCATAATACAAGTATACAAACATAGCTTTTATATCGATCATATTCATATAACATCTGTCATGTCAAAACATATTTGATTTCATATTTAATCGCCCAAATGTAACTGCATACAGGTATATTCATTTATCCGTTTACCTTTTTCTTTAACTTTATATTTAGTTTTTTTTATATATTCTCTGCAGTCGCCTGTCATAAATCATTGTATTTTTTCTGAATGTCGGTGCCAATACATCATTTCAATATTATAATCCGTCATATTAAAAGAAATCCAAAGAGAATGTGAAGGAAAGCTGTATCTGGGAGAAGAAGCAGATATATGAATGGAAATATGAGAAAGAAAACAGAAAACTGATGCTGAGTGCACTATTACAGTACAGATTTGATGAGAACCCGACTATAACTGTGTTTGTCTTAAAGAAATTTTGAAGTACCGAATTATGGAAAAACCTGGAAAGATCTGCAACCATACAATACACGAATACGTTATTATTGCCTGCAAGAACTCGTTCTATTAAAAGACCTGGACGACTTCAACCGCATCTACCTGAAATTGAATGGTGGAGCGGATATGAGCGGTAGCAGTCGTTAGGTGAGCTGTTGGGATAGGGGAACGAAAAAAGGCAAGCTGTTGAAGTCGCTCCAGACCACGGCACACCAGACCAGTTAGTGGCCGGTGTTCGCGCTGACGGTTGCTGCGAGGCGATATACGCGATCCTTCTGGTTAAACACACGGTTGTTATGCCGGTCTTGTCCTTTGTCCGAATTTGCGTCCTTCGAGTGCCTTGCACGTTTGCGATTTCTCGAGGACTATGGCGACATTGACGGATTAGTGAGGCAGGTAAGACGAAATGAATTTGGTAGTCTGATTTTTGTCGTTTAGTTGCTTTGTGTGTATTATGACTTAAAAGGTGTGCAATTTATTCATTACGAAACATTAATGCAAAACAGCAACGTTATCTTCCAATGGTAACACATTTTCCCAAAGAAAGTGACTTCTATGTAACAAAAGTTTATAACTATAATATTTTATTGTGATTTACTTCGACCAGCAAATTTTTTGTCCTGATGTTTACGTTCTGCTCGTGGTTGATTAAAAGCTTAGGTAGCCACTTTAGGAATAATAATATTCTCGCCCGTAAAGAAGTGTCTTCCTGTTAGAGTTATATATATCCTGATGCAAAATCACTGCTTCACATCCATTCCTATTTTCCAGTTTTTTAATGGTCCAAGGAAAAATTGACATTTCTTTCATAAAATTGTTTGACTGGTCCACTGGAATGATTTCAAATGGAGATGGTTTACATTTCAATGATCTAATATGTCAAGCCAATCGTCTGGCACCTATGTCACCGCTTTTGTGATGATAAGGCAACTAATCTAATCATTCTATTTAACTATGTCCTCTGATAGGTAATGTTAGAAGAATTTTTTCACGGGTTCTTGGGGGAGCCAGATAGTGTAAATATCGAAATAGCTCAAAGCACCTTCCTTGTAGCTGTGTTATCGTCTTTACAGAAGTTCCGAAAGCTATATAAAATTTCGCGTGGAAAATCTACATAKCAGTGGTACGCAACAATGCGATTTAGATAAGGTTCTTTGTACACACAGCTTAATAACGAAATGTAGCAAAAATCTTTGATATGTTTAGCAGAAGACAAATTGGCGATTTACAATATACCCTCAAAAAATTATCCACCCGGCTTGGTGAAAGCTTATTTAACCATCTGTTTTATATCATTCTTAAGTGTATATACTTGTATATAGCAAAGCTGTGTGAGGATTCTAGAAGATACAAAATGCCCGATTCAAATTTTCTAGTTCTAGAAATTTGGACTTTGCTCCCAATATTATTAAGTTATTCTAAACGATCAAGTACCTATATATCTTTTAGCAGTATTTCTGTCGTCTTTGTTTTTATTAACTGTTTCATGAAGTGTTATTACAGTTTATCTCTACTTTCTTCTTTTTTGTTTATCATTTTGTTTACCTGTCGGCCTTAGTACTCAAAATATATTAACCGTCTTTGCTCTCCAGTAATGTAAATGTTAATGAGGTACATTAGAGTTGTGGAAGTACTCCTACTGCCAATTCTTTATTTTTAGCAAAGCCAGATGGTATAGCATTTCAACTACTACAGGGCTTTATTAGGTGGCTTGACAAGTATAACCAGATTAAAAATGTCAAATATAATATAAGTATAGATACCGTGTTGTGTGATATGAGGAAAGAATTTGTTTACATTACATTTTTGACTTTACTATTGAGATAAGTGAGTCATTTGACGGCGTGAGATCGTATCAAAGGAAAAGTACATTGGCCGAACAAAACGTAATGCTAATATTAGATTCAACAAAGAACATGCTTCTACACCACGTAAATAGAAATGGAGTAAATCAGCACTAGCATTGCATTATATTGAAATAGCTCACAATGTAACATAACCAATGTCAAAAATATAAAACCGCCATCCAAAACCATTAGAGGTTGTTTACATGAAACGAGATTTAGACCATCTGCTAAACACGGTTCTAACATTCTAAAATCTCAAATCAATCTCAATTAATTGAGTTATATCTGTACCTACTGTACTTTTTTTGAAGTAGGATTTTGAAGTGTTAAACTTATTAGTATACTAACCGTATATTCATTACGAGTAAGATTCTATTAATCACAAATATTAAATAAGAACTAAGAAATTTAAAAGAAAACCCATAACACAATTTATAACAACCAGGAATCTATTTAAAGTAAAGACCAAAAATGATTGATTTAAAGATTTTGATACTTATAGATAACTACCACACGCCTAAAACGTATAATATTTTACCAAACTTTTAAATGTTATTCGTTAAAGTTATATTGTAGAAGAAACATAGTTTTCCTTTCGTATATACCAAGATGATGGAATTACACCACACTTAGGTACTTGTCAGTTATTTGCTTAATAAACCTGTCAATTAATTATAATTAGTCACCTATTTGCTTTACTATTACCTACTATGCAAGTACCAAGGTACCTGCACAATATAAAGGAACTTAAAGACTCATTCATGCCCTATGTGCGACTCAAACTAATAACCTCTCGATCCAGTTCTAGGCCAGCGAGATTGGAAATATAGATTATGAAAGCCGCATAAGGAAATCTTCGTTTTACTGTATAATTGAGTTACACCTGAGTCATGATGGTGTGATATCATTTTCAAATTTAGACGTAGTTCTCTTAAGTCCAATTTAAAAACACGGGGTGCATAAAAATAAGTGCCGTAATGCGAAATTGGCGGCAAGGAAATGCCTTTTAAGGAAAAAATACTAATTTGTAACATAGAGGGTGACACTCTCTTCCGAACTGTATTTCTGAAATATCCTCAAGAGGAGATACACTTTGCTGGTTCTGGATAACTGTGTTATAAGATGAGCAGACTTATTTGCACAAAAAAATGTAGTTAAATGTTAAGGCAATCACTAGGAGTTTAGCGTTTAAAAGAATTTAGATTTAGACCCAAAATTGGCCTTACGCTCATGGTAAAATTTTAGCAACGTTCTTTTTAGGTATGACTAACATTTGACGAGTAAAATTTCACTTTTGTTTTTCGTATCTGCAGTTAGGATTGTAAGGATTATGTCCGAACTTGTTCTAACTGCTCATCCTTAGACGCTGGAGTTCCTTTAATTACATAAAAATTTCAAATCAATTGTACTAAACAAAACTGCATAAAATTAACCAAGATTAAAATAAACAATCCAAAATAGAAAAACCTCTAAAGAAAATATGATACAGGTAGCAGTGCTGTAGATCAAATTTTGATATTTGGTGTGGTACTCAAATACTGCAATACCAGTAATCAGTTTACGATAGATCTTTTTCAGAGTGTGCCATATATTTATTTTTTTAGTATAACTGACAGCCGCTTTTGATTAGATATTTGGTTTAATTTTTCTATAAATAAGTGTTTGAAAACAAATCCTACTTAAAAAATATAGGTGAGCTATATTTTTTTAAACCCGTAATTTTAACGTGGACGTCTGATGCATTGTAGACAAACTTATGGCAATATTTTATTTAAAAAAGTATGCTTGTTAAATAGTATTGCCAGTTGCGCCCTTGTCATCATAAGACGCAATGACATCCGATTCTTTGACGTGTTTCTCACAAATTATAACATAATGACAGGTTAAGATATACAACATAAACTGCTTCTCTGCAGTGTTTGAGTCCTTTCCTTTTTGGTCTTTGAAAAACAGTACAAACTGTTTCCTTAGTGCAATCATAGATAAATTAATTTATCTATGGTGCAATCTAGATTTTCATTCTTGTTAGAATTATTACATTAAAATTAAAATATAATAAACGTTTTATTAAGGGATGCGTTTTCAAATATGCTTGTAAGCTAAGCGCTAATGACACCGCTAGATGTCATTGCATGTAGGGAAGAATTCACGGAATGTACTCCAAAACGAAGGATCAGTCGTGTTCATCTCAAAACATTTAGCATACCCTTTAATAAATAAAACATGCACAACCGACATCCACAACATGCAACAAGCAAAACAAACAAAATTTTAAAATTGACCTAATTGTCTTGTACCTAAAGTAGTTATTTTAGAAATATCGTAAAAGGGTATAATCGTATTGCCTGCATGCAGAATTTGTGCTAATTTGGTTTCCCTCGAGCGAAAAATTCAATAAAATAAGGAGAAAAGCAACCAAGCCTGACAAAATTAAAGAAAAAGCACTAAATTAGGGGTAACTACGACAACTGCTAATTCTATTTACATCTTAAGACGATTAATCATAGAAGTAAATTCCCAACAAACTTTTACGCGCACTGAGCTTAGAGACTTGAAAATTTAACCCGGTACTTAATTTCCTGCGATTACGTGTACAAAATATCTAATTGCGGATTATGATATGCCATCTCGCGTTGCATTGTCTCGCAAATGGCTGGAATGCTAAATACATTACTTGATTCGTTTAATTCTCGGTAAATGAACAAAACGTACAGCGCAGCCGAGGACAGTGCAACCGGATAGTTATAAGTCTCTTCTTTGTTGCTGACATTCACAATGCCATTACGTTTTTCTTAAGCCACGCTTTGAGATGCCATACTAATTGCTGGAATTATATTCGATCCTAGAAGATATCTGGAAAAGCACGTATTGCGCACGCGTTTTTAATTGCGAAGAGTATACGATGCTTATCGTTCTTAGAAGAGTTTACATGTCTAGAGGATGACAGCTTGGAGAAGTGTTAACTCCATGATGCTGTTATAGCGCCTCATTTGTAAGTAAACGATTAAAAAGTATCCAAAGTAATTAATTTATTTAATAATTATAAAATTATAATGCTTTTTACTTAAGGTTGCACTTTTTTGGTGACTTATTCCTTAAAGCAATGCTTGGTTACCCTTGCAACTAAATGAAACTTTTTTGCTAGCAACAGTTATAATTATCAGTCTATACTAAGTCGGTTAAGTTTGATGATTCGAGGATCATTAAAGCATAAAACGCAACCTGTCAAACTTCAAACTGTCAAATTTCAATTAAGTTCTTTTTCACGTGAAAACAGGGTATATTGGTTTACTGATCTAGGTATAGCTACAGTTATTAAAAGTGTTCAACTTATCGTTTTTGTTATAAATATTTTGTTAATAACCCTTTTAATATAGGTAATAAGTAAAAAACTATTTTATAAAAAGCACATATCTAAATTTATGTATGTATGTAACCTTTGATTCTATTCTGAATAGTTGTTCTGGGAACACTGAATGTTTTAGTTGCATTGTTCGCATTTAGTTAGCATGTCATTTTTGATTGCCTCCAAAGTTATCTAACTTTAAAAATTTGCTTTTTCTCTTTCAGAACTTATAATTTTCTGTTATTCAAAATCATCACCATTTTCAAATTATACCTATAAGAGCATTATGTGCGCAAAAAAACCTGTTTATGAGTCAAAACCAGAAAATGCGGTTTCAGCTTTGACAAGCATCATGGCCAACTTTTTTATTGAAACATTCAAGTTAATAAACAAAACTTGCTCATAACATTTGAACAATTGGGGGCAAAGAAATATGCATTTCACAGGGTTGTGTCCAACATAAATCAGTGCTTGGCCGTGGCAAACTGACTAAGTTCCTTAAGGTTTCTTTTTTGTTTAAGATGGAGATTGAATAACTTCAAAAAACATCAACAACTACTTATACACCGATGCTAAGATAATTGTTATTGCGCGGTGACTTGAGAACTGTCATTTATTTTGACAAAAAGGTATGCAGTCATTCTAAAAACGTTGACTGAGAATTAAGGAAGCCAGATACATCTAATGTTTCTACACTGACTGAACACAGAATGTTATAGCGATTTTAGGTTACCTTGCTGTGATTTTTAATTGTCCAAATATGGTTTAGTTAAGGGTAGATAGGTACCATAACTTTCTCAGCTGCGATTCCTTATTTTTGGTTCTAATTTCGTTGAAAAATGTATTTTCATGGCATAAAGCATTGCTTAGTAAAGCATATAGCTCCAACTGGTTATATTAGCAAAAATATTAAAATTTAGGTAGGTTATTGTTTATTGTAAGTGGTTGAGAGTTTTCCTGGCTGTTTGCCACACCTTTTATTTACAACACTAGACATTTCGAGAGTCATGTCGCTCTCTTACTCATCAATTACTATAAAACTAGAAATCTTGACCGTCAAAGATAGCCAAGCAAGCATCCAAGCCAGATTTAGATTGTAAATGTGTATCCCTTACGTACGAAACCTTATTATAGGTATATTCAAAGGTAGGGATCCTTTTAATATGCAATGAATAATAATGTATGAATCAAATTTTTTCATACCATTAAAAATCTGTATTTACATATATATCTGTAATGCCTTCCGAGTTAAGGATCTGTTAAGGAAACAATGCGAATGCTACATAATAAAGTTATTTCGAAAAATGACAACTGTCTGATAAGTCTACTGATACATACAACTGTTCATACAAAAATATTTTTTTCACTGGAATTTGTCACTGCCTTCATGGTTCATCCAAACGAATAATTACATCATTGATTTTGTCAAATATATATTCTTGTTGATACATTCTTTTTCTGCCTTTTTGTCCTTCTCTCATACAAATTGCCATTCTGGCCTTCAAATTAAATACTGTCAATGTCAATTGTCAAACAATATAAAACAAATCGGTGATTGATAATTTTTATGTAATAACCTATTATTTAAAACAAAGGTCGATGATCGTTTTGGAGTGCTAAATGAACAAAATTCATTTTAAGTAGGATCAACATTAGGCAAACATGCTTAAGGGGGCGGAATGACTATAAATTATGCTTGAGGCAAAAGTAAATGAGACTATAACAAAATTGTAAAACAGTAAAAATGACACACCCGTTAGATGTGGAAATTTTGCAGTCTAAATGTGGATGTTTTTTAAAGTCAAGCGTCCGAAGCTTTTGCGGATACAATACTACTTTGAATTTAAGGAAAAGTGGCCAGTGCGGCCAAAAGTGTATCAGAGGCCAAAATCGGTGCTCTGGACCTATATTATTAAATTTTTATTTTTTCATTTTCCTTCGTTCAACTTTTGTTTTCACTCATGGACGTTGCATTGCTTTTGGGTTCTAATATATAAAGTTTAAGTAATGCAGTTAAATTTCATATTATTTATGTTGCCAAAAATAATATATAATTTATCAATAAAAGAATAATGAACGTTTTGTCAACTTTAACCTTTATCATTAATTTTATAGTATGTTATATGTCATTAATGAAAACTGAAACAAAGACATTACATTGTAAGATGGCCTTAATTCACTATATATATGGTTTCCAGAACACTTTTTTATTAAAACTGAAATTTTATTAGCGAGGGCATTTTAAATTCGGAAACAGAAACCAACATGCAATATGCAAGCCTTTTTTAAATACGTATACTACTAAACTACCAATACTGTAATGTAGAAAAATTTTGCAACTAAAAGGGGCGTAGGATACCTACAGTTCTCTAAACCATAACTTAAATTAACTAATACGATTTTATAATAACCGTTGCAGGATTATTTTCCCGCTACAGTAAGAATATACTCCACATTTTTGCCATCATGTACCGTACATAGGAAACTGACGCAACTAACTAAAGCACAATGTAGTATTATTGATATTTTTTTAGCTCTTACCCTGAATTTTGTAACAATCGCTAAAGTCAAATCTCTCTATTAGCATCATTGTGGCAGGAACAATATTTCTTAACAATCTACCGGAAGCCTCGCCATTATTATTCATCTGCGATTGCGATCTTCCATCTAATGACAAACACCTCCGGTCTTTGTAATACAGCGCTTCATTTTCGACCTCAACTTACGTCATTCCCGGTACATCTCATCGTCACATTATTTCGTCTGGGAGCACTCTTTTAATTACTCAAGAATGTAATATGCTGCCCTCGTTAATTAGTTCGTGGAACTACCGGAAAACAAAGGCAGCTGCATTTGATTTAATTGTACGTTTAATTTTTTCCTCCATTGTACCTGCGCTAGTGAACATCAGGATGCGAGGTTCAGGTTAACTTCCCGTGTGCTCCGTCAAGTGTATTAAAAAAGTTGCCGACTACTGGAATTGACGCTATTTACAAGCTATAGTTCGTCTGTTACACATTACCGTGAAACTCCGGTAAGAAAAAGCAAAGCAAACTTTTGCTGGGGATTGGTAAACTATCACTAACGCTGAATTACGAAAACAGTTTTCGCGAAGGTGTAAACTATATTAAATGAAAATCGAAGTACACAATGTGATTGTGATGAATGTGCGAGGTCTTTTCCTGCACACAAAAACACAGCTCGCAATCACTTCGGCAGTAATGTAAAGTCGTTAGGAGGGGCATTTACTTGAAGCTTTGAATATAGAACGTACGAACAATTAATTTTTTGTTCACATAAAGATTTTAAGTTTTATTCTTTCCGCATCTTCTAACGAAATGAACTTCCTAAAATTGGCTTGATTAAAACAAAAATATTCTTCAAGTTCTCAATTTACGTACCTACCACCGTTAAGAAATACCTACCCAGTTTTGAATTTAAGGAAACGTTTTCTTTCGTTCTAAAAATGTTGCTGACGACCGGCGCCCGCTCTAGGGTGGGCAACCCACACCCACATTTGTCCTTAGCGCCAAAATTTTGGGGGGCGGTGAATTTTTGCTATACCTAAGTGTGCGAAAAATATGGATGTGTTAAATACCCGATTAAAAAAATCACACCGATTTTTTCGTTCGCTAATAATTTTGGGTATATTTATATTGTCTAAAAGCTAATAAAGATAT
Source organism: Rhyzopertha dominica (assembly GCA_025024175.1). Lineage (NCBI taxonomy): Eukaryota > Metazoa > Arthropoda > Insecta > Coleoptera > Bostrichidae > Rhyzopertha > Rhyzopertha dominica. The sequence goes on along the minus strand of QCXZ01000053.1, from coordinate 19,124,837 downwards.
GTAAACTAATAACTACAAGTTATTGTATATATTCTTAATAAAAGGCGGCAATTTGTCTTTTTGCTCGGGGCGACGTAACCGATAGAGCGGGCGCGGTGATGAGCGATTCTTAAAATAAACTTGAATGTTGAATAGAAATTCGTCTCAGTGCGTGCGCTAGTGCAGGTGTTCATTGAGGCAATAAATCACATTTTATTGCATTTGGAGACAGGTCCGGCCGCTAGAAGAAAGCGCCATCTCGTGACCTATTGCGACTCACATGTGTCTGCTATTATATTTAATAAGTGTTCTGATCCCTACTAAATACTAAACAATTAAACCCTTTAAAACACATATTACGTTCTATKTTCAAAGCTTGAAGTGATCGGGCAGAAATGTAAACTATGCAACCCGTATTACCAGCGGGACATGGGACGTATGAGGGTAGCCAATAGGCTGAAATCACGCAAAGATCGTACGAGCAACAGACGGGCTAAACTAATATTCGGAAAATTGCTGACTGTAGTGTGTGCATAAAAAAGTAAGCATGATATTAGTAACTTGCTATGATATTATACCAGGTTATCCAAAATATGGAATAACCCATTTATTTCTGTAAACATGAACTATATAACATTTCATTCTAACTGCATGTCGACTATGATTTCTGGAGGAACTTTTATAATAATTTTCATTCCGCTTCCCCATTGCTTCAGCAGACAGTAAATTAATGTGAAAGAGCTTTTAACATTAAACTTGTCACGTGTATTTAAACATACAATCTTAGAAATCCAGTCATATCGGAATAGATCGTATACCGCTCGATCATTCCCGACAGGTTTGTATTTTAGCTTCACTGATCTCTGGATACCACGCGACGGACCTAGTGGGGATGGGCATTCGCATTCCGCTCTCGTGACGGACTCGTGCGAAAGGGTTTGCGGTTTTAGATTTTTTGAATGTTTTTATTCATTTATCGTGCTCATGTTTTTGGTTGTGTACAAACAAATATGTAGCTACAACGTGGAGTTCGAATTTTTCGTTTATATGCCTTAGTTTTCGAGAAACAGCTCGCCAAAAATACGCATTTTTAAGCAAAATATAACAACAAATATTTACATTACCGTACCAAATTCAGAAAAAACTCGAACTCTACGTTGTAGCTACATCTTTTGTCATTGCCATGTCGAAATTTCACTTCGAAAAAGTTTCTAATAACTCGGTAAAATGTAAAACGGTAGGTGCTTAAAATGACCCGATTCGCTCTAGGTAAACGCCCCTCTTAAATACGCCATTTTTGTCAAGATGTGTCAGCAGTTGGAACGCATATGCTGTTGCAGGGCTTTTATCCTTCCAATCAACGAATCGGACTTCACGAAATTCTATTTTCCATTGGAGGAACAGAACGAAATCTGGAGGACTTCTGTCAAGGCTACACGGGGGATGTGGGAGAATTTCACAGCAGTTCTTCTTGCAGATTTCTTTGACACTGCTTTATGCGTTATCTTGCAAAAGGATTACGCCGCTGTCTTTCATATCTCGTCTACACTTTTAAAATCATGCATTTTAATTTTCTAAAAAGAAGACAAATACATTTGTCTTTTGCTATTTCTCTATTGCTTGTGTTGCAAAAGTGTTGCCGGTAGCAGTATGAGGTCTCCAACTTCTGTGGTCGTCTTTAACACTAGTCCAACGCTCTGGAACGCTTACTCCATCAAGTTACTATTGATTTATCCAGACACGACTCCTGGCAAGCTTTTTGTAACGCACCGTGAATTTCGGCAACCGTTTTTCGCGCAGTGATTGAATATTGATATACGCACATTAATCAGCTACAATGACGCGATCCATTGCATTAAACTTCCCCGATTTGAGAATTTTTTACACATAAACTGAGTGAACTACCCGCACTCTATGTATAGCTAAGTGATGCCCAATGATACACTGATAGACAGCACTTTGTTGCTACACCTACAATGTCTATTTTCTGTCAAATGTTTTGGACAGTTTTAGTAATTTCTATGTGCAATGTTTATTTTACTTACAAGTTCTTCTCCTTGTCACTACTATATGACATAAATTTAGACTGAAAACGTAAAATAGTAGCTAACACTAACATTACGTAAATATTGTAGTTTTAAATTTTGTAACACGTAAAATTTCTAGCGTAGTAATTATTGTCCATAAAAAAGTGAACAACTGCCTTCCAAGCACAGATCATATAGAATTGTGTATATTAATACTAGTTAAGAACTACGGGTATTTTTTCTGTAAATTCAGCTGTTTACAAAATTGGCAGAAATGTTCCGTTACCTTAACTTTTAACCTTTGAATCGCTAATTTGTAATTGTGCTCGTACAACCTGAGCAATAATACAAAAATATATCTCTCAGCGTAAACAAAAAAGCGCTAAAATTAAATATGCCAATATTCAAGTATTTAGTGTACACACATACTCCAATCAACGCGTGATACATAAAGAACTTTAAAAATTAAGCTTCCAGTCAAAGTTTCACCATTTTTAGCAATGGATATTAAATGTCAAAACTAAAAATTTACAAGATGCTGCGCTTCTGAGGAAACTACGCGGGTGGTATTAGTTCATAAGAAGATATTGATCTAACGACGTGTCTTATGTATTCAAATGGCGTACATTCCATTTTGCTATGAAGTAATGTTCAAGGATATAAATCCTAAAAACTCGTCTTTTTGACTAGTGTAATGTGTGATTAAAGATACCATCTGCCGCGGACTTTTTGTATACGTCGTCATAAGTCATAAGGGATATTGCAGTTTATAAAAAGATGAATGAAAAATTAAATGCCAATATTTATAAAAAGAAAGAGCTTGGCTGGTTTATATTAAGAAAAAAGACAATATTTTTGCAATATCTCGATGATAAGTAGTAAAGTTTATTATTTAACGAGACACTAATTTGCCCTCTTTTTGTTTCAGGATGTGACTAGCAAGATTTGGACTGTCAAGTGCTGTGAAGTGAACTAGCAAAAATGGCTAACTTACAAAGACTGTGCGTGTTACTAGTCGCTGTGTTCTCCAAAGTCCTCGCTCAAGAGGATCTACTAGACGAGTATGTCAAACATATAGACTCTTTAAATAGAGATGGTGATGTAATTAGTGATAGGATTAGTAGACGAAACCAAAGATTTGTGGCAGACTGGAAGCACTACGATGGCCAAAGGTAAGTTTTCTTTTTGGACATACCTACCGATACTAAATTTACACATATTGATGTTCAATAATATTTCAGATTTAGATGAAACTTTGCCGAGCCTTTTTTCTGTATTTGAGAATACAGAAAAATCTATTAGTATTATATATCTGTTATATTAGCATAAAATGTTTCGCTTCTTTAGTTCACAGTAATAGCTCAATAATATTTTTGTTTGCTGACAATGTGTTAAAAATTTAAGGCATTTATAAAGTAAAACTTGGGTTATTCAGCTTCTTAGCTCTATAAAGATAGCAGAGTTTCTTTAATAAGCGTTCATCTACTTATAATTAAATGCCAACTAAAAGATATACAAGAAATCAAAAATTATCATACACAAAGATGATGATTCTAAAAGCCATCGTATAGTTAACAATAAATTTTGTTTTCTTGATTTAGCTACATTTACTATATTTAGCACAACAATAAAAATACTGGTAACTGGCAGATGGTATATGTTTTATGAACTACTTTATTGTCCATCATTTAAGGCTTATGGAGAAACTACATGTTCATGCAAAAGCATTATTAATTTCCTGTTCTAGATTTTAAAAATTAATGAACCATTTAGCTGAACATAACTTATGTTGTTACCGACAAGGCAAAACTATGAAAACTGACGTTCGGTCTATTATTATTTGCGGAATACAAGGTTTTCAACACTTTTATCATTTAAGCAAGTAATAAATATCAGGAATTAATTAAATTAGCAGTGAACAAAATTTAACTATTTGTAGTGATTTTTATAATTTCAAATGTCTAATAATGAATGTCATTTTTTGTTTGGTAAGATCAGAACTACAGGTAACTGTAAGTAGCTTCCTTATTTCTCCAAGCGAATCAAGTTCTTACGGATTGCCGATAGGTGGCGGCTCATGACGGGTGGATGTAGTGTTCCTATGTAGAGAGGGTCATTGTCTTCACATTGCCTCCAATAAGTTGCAGAGAAGTTTACTATTTACATTGATGAAATTCATAATTTGACATTTGGACCTAACTTCACAAATTGCTGCTCTAAGCGTCAAATCGGTTCTTTTCATAAACAAGATACACACTTTTCTTCAGTCCAAAATTTTTTGCAAACAATATAATTTAAAACCAGTCTCTGACCGATTCTTACGATTGGGAACGCGATAACTTGACATTTTAATAACCCCACTTTACTATGCTGCTGCAGCGGCAACCGTATTGTCTCCACTTACTAGGTAACATACAATGATGGTACCCTCTATATACAGAAATACTAGGTGGATTATTTTTTAACAAGCTAAATGACAGCGTGACACCAACACTTATACTAATGTAACAACTAAAAGAAACTTATGTACTACTACACATTTATATGTTTAATTGGTCTAAACGGCCAATAATGTTTTAGCAACACTCGAGCTAAAATAAATTTATAACATATAAAGAATAAATGATGCTTGTGATACAGTACTTAATTTTAAAAAATAGAGCACAAACATTTTCTGCGTTGCGATTAGATTGTCTCAAAAGTTTTTATAACAAGTCAATTTAAAGAAAAACGAATCAATTTTCAATTTCTAATGGATAAACTCGAGAACCGAGCGTTTATATAAGGTATCTCTGTAGAAAAGGTTTTCCTCCTTCATATCAGGTGGTGAAAAACAACCAGGGTTTTTGCACATGACAGAAAGCCCTTTAAACAAGATACAGGTGCTGAACATCTGGAAAACTACGGTTTTACAAATAAAGTGTTAATTTAGTCCATGACAAAATACAAAATATGCATTCATTCTGATTTCACAATAAAATAATGAAAATCGCGTTCAATAAAGTTACAATGAGTATTCGTATTCATTTGTATGCCAAACTAAAATATTAACAGAACAGTACTCAGTTTATCAGAAACTAGAGATAACCTTATCCTACAGAATTCTAAATAAATTTTGTGTTTCTGCCAATTTGATAAAAATTTTGTGGAATGATTGCTGTAGTTTTTGAGTATATTTAAAGCTCCATCAATACTTGGCCACAATTTAGTTTAACAGTTCCTTTCTCACTTTCTTGTCATTTATAATACTTATAAGCATGCTGCTTTAATCCCATTACACTTATATCTGTTGCTCTGCTTCAGATCAAGAGCCTTTAAAGACTTAATAATATTTAATTAAATATCAAGTAAATATAATACAATATAAAAATATAAATTAGGATGTGGACACCATGCCATCTAGTGTTAATTTGGTATTATTATCAACTCCTCTCTGTGGCGAACTAATGCAATTTTATTATTAATATAAAAATAGTTTATAATTAAGAAAATAAAGATCTTTGGCAAATTGTGGAATGTATCAAGTATAATAAAGCTCATATCGTGTATATTAGAAACTCACTCTAATATATTAATCACTGTAACCCTCAATGTTCTCCTTCATAGCCGAAGATTGAAGCGTGAAATTCCTAATTACCACTGGACACACAGCGAGACTCTCGACGCCAGAGGAGACGTCGTCCTCAGGTGGCAGACTCGTCATCAAGAGATCCTCTTCAGAGTGGAAGCCAGGACCAGGGGATATGTGGGCATTGGATTCAGCCCCAACGGAGGAATGGAGGATGCCGACATAGTCATCGCGTGGGTGGATGATGCAAAGGGCACGCCATATATACTGGTGAGTTGTCGATGCTGATTATGTTGCAAGAGAACGCGATGGGTGGAATTAGAGATAATTTGTGCAAGGGAAGGGTTATGAATATATATTGTTATTATAGAAATGTGATTATAATAGAAACGTTGGCGGACGTAATCTGATAAATGCAAATTGCGAAAGTCGGGATGCCAGATTTGATTCTGGTGTATGAGAAATTAAGGTTGGTAGGGATATTGTCTGTTTGGAATGTTAGTGGCTGTCGCAGAGTTGAGAATTAGCCATATACTCGTATAATGAGTGATAATGAGTCTGACGGAATTGCAAATGAAACCCAAAATACATTTTCAAAGCCAATGTGGTGTGATAATCCACGACAGCTATGCTGACAGTAACTGTATTTATTAAAATTTATGGCGAACGCAATAAAATTATACAGGCCGCATTTTCTAAATAGGACACCACCTGCCGACACAATATTTAAGAGACTTGAATTAGCTTTAAGCACAAACTGACCACCTCTAAAAAAGCGAAGTGAAAGAACAGCAACGGACCCTGACAATTAAATTAGAGTTTCGGAAATGATCGACGGAAATGCTCATATCAGTAAAAGGTTAGTCGCAAGAGCAACTGGTATTGGTCTCTTTTCAGTACAATGAATAATTAAAGGCAGTAGGTTCCACCCGTATCACATGCAATTCGTTCAAGCTTGAAAATAGATTGATTATCCACAATAAACTTTGGTAACTTTTTTCGAGAAAACCAAAGCTTGAATGCCAGATTTTACGGCATTTGTTTCTCAGATGAGTCAATCTTTTTCGGTAATGGTGGAGTTAAGCATAAACATGCGCTACAATGCGTTAGAAAATACTCGTTGTGTTCGAGAGTGATATTTTCAAAAAACCATTTACTCTACAAATGTCTGGTGTGGAATATAGGAGAATCAAATCATTGGCCTTATTTCTTTCGCGATAGTTTAAACGAAAATAATTTTAAGTTTTTTAAAATTTTGTCTTAACGATATTATGGGGTTCTCGTTTTTGACTAAGGTTACAGTCGTAATCGTAATCAGATTAATATGCGAGAATTAGAATGTGGATGACACCATGCCATCTAGTGGCAATACTGTATCACACACTCGCCCCTGTGGAGAACTAATCTGAACGGCAGCCTACGATGTTGTGAGCGTTTAAAAAACCTACAAACGTTCTCAACGACGCTTTCTGCAAAGAGTGCAGTTCTCAAGCATAATAATAACAAAATTACGTCTATGTCATGTCGTCTGCGTCAAAACAATCTGTGGACAGCTGTTTCGGCTTGTAAAGCCTCCTCAGCACAGCTGTAGTTCCAACGCAGACAACACGGCATAGATCTGGCTTCCCTTATATAGGCCAAGGTAGGCGACGTGTATGCGAGAATTACAGTGTGCACAGATCTATGCCGTGTTGTCTGCGTTGGGACTATAGCTGTGCTGAGGAGGCTTTATAAGCCGAAACAGCTGTCCACAGATTGTTTTGACACAGGCGACATGGCAAAGACGTAATTTTGTTATTATTATCAGATTAATAGTTTTTTGTCAGTGTTTCATAACATATTATCTAATTAAATAAAGTAGTTATCACATTTGTTCCAAACTTTAACATAACGCAGAACTTCTGTTATTAGCGCCTACTGTTGCTACTTATATTATTTGATGATGTCTGAGATATTAATTGATCGTGATATGACTACAGCAGCTTCAACAACTCGAAAATCTGGACTTAGTCCAGGACACGTCCGCATGTTTGAAGTGTCTGCCTAACAAAGTGCATATCTTACTGGTGGAGTACGCAGAAATGCCAACTTACAAATAATAAAGCAGGACATTTGCAAAATATTGCATGCCGATCTAAGGAAGTGCCGTACAGATGAAGTTAGTAGAAAAAGCAAAATCTTCAATCCTTTTTTCTTCGCCTTTTCATGCCAAAGAACTACACTAGATCGATTGGATGTAGGTATCGTTTCGGTTCTAAATCGAATCGATGTGATCATCTCTAGTTAAAATTGGTAAAACAAATGAAGAGCAAAGTTTTACTACCTATAACTACCATATTAATACCGTTTACACAAATATATCTGTTTTCTCTAATTTACAAGAGAATTTCTAGTTTTCTACAACTTCACCTATTTATTTATTCGGTCACAATCTTAAATGAAATTGCCTCAAGAGATGCTGGACTTTTTATATATCCACTATATATTCCTACCGAAGACGCCACTTTTTTTCTGATAACTGACCGTTTGGTGACAACGCKATACACAMAATTTAAACGAACCTTTCGGGTTATTGGCCATTAACGTGCATGCTCGACGTTACTTGCATTTGTAACTAGCTAACCAAGCCAATCCGCACAAAAAAAACATTCAATTTAAATTATTTACTCAATTTTGTTTGAAGTACTGTTATGTATTTATTTGTCAGCTGTTGATTGCATTCCGCATAAATCTGCAACCTCTCTGAAAAAGTAACACTAAACGAAACGTTCACTTTCTGCCGCTGAAATCCGCACATAATGCCAGTTAGATATTCTTCTCTGGAGCGCAACCGACCGTCTCAAATTGGGTTCCGTCTATCAAAAGCCCGACGTCATAAAAAAGTTCACAAACACCGGATTTGGACGGGATACGTTTTCTAAAACGGCCGTGCACATCCTGTTTTGCACCGCCTAACGATATTTATCGCCGCCAAGAAGCGTACAGGTAATGTAAATGCATGTACGATTATTCCATCCCAGGATGTACAAAAAAGTACAGGATGTATTCGACAATTAAAGCCGATAGGTATACGACGGAAACTTATTTCGGGGTAAAAATATGTTGTCAAGTTCTTCCCGTTAGGCTGCGTTTGTCAGCAAGCGAAATCTTGTCAAAGTTGGTGTTGCATTGCTTAATAAGAATGAGAAGAAGAAAATTTTATTCCAACGCAAAATTTTACATAACATAAGTTTTTTCTGTATGTCAACAAGAACGTTCTTGATTCTAGTATATAAATAAAACAAAACGTACGCAGACTTACTACAGAACTTTTCGTAATGAAATCGTGGAATCGCCTTTGTCAAATCGACCAATACCGATAGTTCGTTCCAAAAGCAATGTCTGATCGCGTTGTCACAGACAGATACATCATACAGCCTACCGCATGGAATTCTAGTAGAACAAAAAAGCATTTCCTTTTTCTGCGTTGAAGCGGGATGGGCGTCTTGCTTATTAATCTTTCTAAGGTCATCTTCAACATATACAGGGTGGCCCATTAGTGCGTGGACGGAATATTACGCAATTGTTATTATAGTTTTTAAAATTCTGCAAGTGCAGCGTGGCAGGGAGTGCTTAAGCCTACAAAATCCTCCTCTCTCCACATATACGGGGGTGGTTCAATAATTTCTTATATTTTTTAAAATTTAACACCCTGTATATTATTACATTTTTGGATTCCTCTTTTAATTTTAATGGGACTTAATATAACATATATGGGGTCTAAAATACACTCTTGCAAGGTTATTTAATTTTTTTATAAAATTTTGACATTTCGGAAAATTATTATTTTTTCAAAACCTTTATAGCTAGAGGTATTCTGTTTTCGCAGGGATGTTACTAATAAAATGCACATCATCTGTAGATATAAAGGATTAATATAAGAATAGTTAGTAGTACTAAAATTTACTTTAGAAATTTGATCATATTCAATCCCAGCCAACTCGATTTTTTTTAATAGCACCCTATTTTACTTTCACCGTAGTTCAATGCGCAAATTAATTTCCTTTTATATAATATAAATGCATCTACCTCTAATAGTTTTTAAGAAAACTGCTTATTTTTAGGTTTAGTTATATTTTAGTCCTTTTTATAGTAGGCTATGGAGAAATGCGCTTTGTTAGCTTCAAACTGTCAATGTTTGCTTGATGTGAGTAGTTCTACTACACATGTATGTGTCTATCTTCAATCATTTTTGATAAAATGACGTTTGTACTACTTTAGTCATATTAACATTAATATAATATTTAAAATTAAAAAAAAAACAAATAAATATAGACAACATATGAGTATTATGGTCTAATTGAAAATTCAAAAACATCGTTAAAAAGCAAAAGCAATAAACGTATCCCATAACAAAATTAAAAAAATAACAAAAGTAGGTGGTAGGTGAAAACGAAACAAAGAATACAAGAAACGTAACACAACTAAATAACTCAAAAGTAACAATAGTATGCGACAAAGAAGTACAAGGAACGTAACAAGTAACAAACTAACACAAAGTAACAAAAGTACGTGAAAACAAGGAAACGAAGAATGTAATGGCACTGCAACCTACAACAAATGTTCAAAATGGCGACCGTTGTGGTGTAAACACATTTTAACTCTACTACAAAACAGACAGTTTAAAGCTGATAAAAGCGCATTCATTTTTTCTCCATAGCCTACTATAAAAAGGACTAAAATATAACTAAACCTAAAGCAATTTTCTTAAAAACTGTTAGGGATAGATGCATACTTCATTGTATCATATAAAAGGAAATTAATTTGCGCATTGAACTACGGTGAAAGTAGAATAGGGTGCTATTTAAAAAAATCGAGTTGGCTAGGATTGAATATGATCAAACTTCTAAAGTAAATTTTAGTACTACTAACTATTCTTATATTAATCATTTGTATCTACAGATTATGTGCATTTTATTAGTAACCTCCCTGCGAAAACTGCATACCTCTAGCTATAAAGGTTTTGAAAATATAATAATTTTCCGAAATGCAAAAATTTTGGAAAAAAATTAAATAACTTTACAACAGTGTATTTTAGACCCCATATATGTCATATTAAGTCCAATTAAAATTAAAATAGGAATCCAAAAATGTTAAAATATACAGGGTGTTCCATTCAAAAAATATATAAGTATGTATATTTTGTAGACTTAAACACTCCCTACCACGCTGCACTCGCAGAGTTTTAAAAACTATAATAACAATTGCGTAATATTCCGGCCACGCACTAGTGGGCCACCCTGTATATTTTGATGAACAAAAATGAAATACTCAAGAAACATCCAACATCTCCAGCAGTTATTTTGAATTCTACTCTTAACTTATTCAGAAATTCATCAATATCAGCGTTTTTGTCGCTACAGACAAACCGTCGTTCCCATATATAACAAAACTATCACTTTACATTCATCTTGTATTCTGAAACACAAAGATCTCCAGTGAAACCCAATTTCAGCACTAGCTCCTTGAATCCAGTATATTGGCTACTATTTCATTTCGTATAAATTCCTTCTTTGATAACGCCATTTAAAAATGTTGTTTAAATGTTAGGCCATATCAAGTCGTTCGTTAGCTGCAATACTGCACGGATTGTATCATATCTAGCTACTGCACTGGACTAAATGTTCATTCATTTCAATCTCTTCGCATTGACAAAACTTCTGTTTACAAGAAGTGCCTTATATCGATCCATTTTTTTTAATATTATAAACCCATTTATAAGAAATTGGCCTAAAATGTTCCAGGAGTTTTACTAAATCCCATGTCGAGTTTTCTTCTAATGCATTTATCTCTTCCTGTATATGTAGCTAATTTTCACTCTTTATACACTTTACTGATTTTACTGCTTTACAGGGGCGCCGACTCCATGGGCGCTCGGGTGCTCCAGCACCCACGACCAAATAGACATCAACACTTGTACCGTACCTTCAGACTTATCACAGATATAAAAACGAACTCGTTCGTCAAATTTATCAAGTTAGAGCATCTAAAGTGCTGCCAGATTAGTCAAACCCACCCAACCTTATTTTAGAATTTCTTGCGAAAGCAAGTACGTGTAAATGTTGCTCAGTTTTTGAGTATCTGATTTTTTATTTGTTGTGCTGGAATTTTGATTTGTGTGAACCATTTCAAGTATTAATCTCTTGTTTGTATTACTTTCTTTATCCAAAATTTCACCTTTATTCCAGTTAATATGATGTCCATTGTTGATTATTATGCGTTTTGTAAGTAAGCATCCACCCCTTTGTTTAGTTATATCACTTTTGTGGAGGACCCATCTATTTACCATCCATTGCGATGTCTGTCCTATATACTTAACTTCACAATCCAAACAACATATTATATAACATTTGCATGATATTTTGTAGGTATTTTTGATTTTAGTGTTGTGAGTAGGGTTGAGCCATTCTTTTTGTTCTTAATTGCAGCAGTCAAGTTGATTTCTTGTGAAAAAATGGCAAACTAATTTATGTTGTCCAAAATATAGAAGGTCTGGTGTATTCATGTTTGTTAGCAAGCTGTGGTAAAGAAGTTTCTTTAATTAGATAACTAAGTTTTAATTAATTTCGCCAAGTCTTCGCTGTAAAAGTGGCAGATCAACAGCATCCCAGTTCTTTATCTTGTACAGGTAACAAGATGTATTTTAAAATCGCGATTTTTTAAATGATCTAAAATAATCAAAACACTTCATACACAATACTTCGAAGCAAATTCCGCTGCTTCAATGTTGCAAAGTAAATCGGTTATACCATAATTTAATTCGTTCTGTGCAGACGAAATGCAATAAACAGATTTTTATTGGTGGTCAAAAAATCATTGACTGTATAAGCTCGGCGCAGTATTCTGTGAACGACGTTTATGATTAAAGCAATAACAAAGCCGTTGTCATTACAGAAAAACAGTTAACGAAATAAAATCCTTCCAACTGAGCGGAAAGTGCAAAAACTAAAAGAGAATACAGAAATCTCACCAGTGATTGACAATTTATAATAACAGATGCAATATTTCAGGAATGTTTTGACTAAGCAATCCCCTTTTTAATTATTTTACTTCACATGAGTAATGTAATGTAACATACCCAGGTTCGTAGAGATTTAGATTGAAATGTGATCGTCCAGTACCTACCTACGTTGTGTTATTTTAATTAAACCTACCTTCGATGCACTGGTTACTCACGTAAATAGGGAGATTTGATGTAATCATAAATAYTACGAAAACAATCTCAAAACAACTAATTTATTACTAAACAAGATCAAATTTGGAGGGTTAACAAATTGTAGCAATGCTGCTGAAAATTGTTATTTAACATAATGAATGAACTGCCAATTCTAGATCTGTGTTCGATATCACTTTCACTCTCAAGATTCAAGACTGAAGAGATTTTTGTTAGCATAGCCGACTATGGTCAGCAGGTACTGAGGTCCCATGCGGGAGGCAACTCAGCTATATAGTTGAATGGTTTGGTGCAAAAATCTTGGTTTTTCTTTTACCAGATGTTTGCCCAGCACGGGAGAAAATATTAGTTCATGCATCAAGGCTCTAACATCCTACTTTCAAGCATCACGTATAACTATTGCTGCGTGGATACAGCTAATCAAAGAATGCGAGAACACAGTTAAGAAAATGACATCAATAGTAAAAAAAACGGACTACAACAGCAGCATAGCTTACAATGTTACCGCAGACTCCAAATACAGCATTTATCCTAATTAATTAATTAACATAACTGTTTCAGCTAAACAACTGAATTATTTAATGACAATGGTGCTTGTTTAAAACTAATTACATAATGTGATTGAAAAAGGAACACAAACAATAAAAATTAAAAATTAAAACAGTACTAACCTGTGAACAGTTGAAGGGACACACTGAAACTGAAGCGCATCTGTTTCTCGTCCACTTAAGAACCTACCCCCTCGAACGTCGCAAATATGCCCCATTCCCAAAACCGATACAAAATATAAACTGAACAATTTGAGAGGCAATATGAATAAAATACAGAAATTTGAAGATGGCATACCTGGTTACTTCAGAACGCCCCTTTGAAAGGTTGACGAATGCCAATTAAACCAAATGAGACAAACTTTCAATATACCCCGAAGTTAACAGATGCTAGTTTCAAATTTCAGCGTGTTACCACTACACCGCAAAATAATTTACAAATTATGATCTTATTCTAGGAGAAACAAATCGACTAATAAATAATGTTTGTATAGAAATAAGTTCTGAACCTAAATAAATGATACTAATAACAGCAACTAAATTATATACAAAATAAAAGGACCCTGTACAGCTACTACATATAATATTAACAGATCGCTTCATTGCGATAATAAAACTTTAGATTGCTTATATTATAATTTCCCTTTCTTTCATTCGATACAGGATCATTTAACGTATAAACATTAGGGTAAGGGTTACCAGTAATTTTGTATGGACCTGAATATAGTGGACAAAATTTATATATAATTTTGTTTTCAGCGTCCGATGTGGGATTTTCTCGCAGTAGTACATAATCATTTGTCACAAATTTACATTTGGAGACTGCTGGAAGGTGTTTTTTCATGCGCTCTGCTACACGTTGTCGGACCTCCTCACGAATTGTGCACAATGTTTTATGAGGTCTTGGAGGTAATAAGGGTGCTAACAAATTACTCAGTTTATTGGGAGGATCTGCTCCATATAAAATTTCGTTTGGAGAGTAACCGGTGCTTAAATGGGGTGTACTATTGAATAAATCCTGAATGTTTTGGAGCTGGGAAACCCATCCACGATGTGATTTACTACAATAAGTACGGAATAGTCTGCTGAGTTCTTTCATAACACGTTCTGTAGGGTTTGAAACTGGATGCCTAATTGATGTAAGCGTCGGGCGAATGTTGTTACTTCGCATAGTGTCTTGCCATAACCGGGATTGGAACTGAGTTCCGTGATCACTAAGGATTACTTTTATTTTAATAATCTTGTGGAAATCGTTAATAATCTTGGCGGCTGATATCTTAGCTTGAGCTCGTCTTAAGGGGTATAGCCTGATAAATTTTGAGAAAGCATCAATTACTACAAAAATGTAGGAGCTTTTCAAACGCCCCTCGGGTAACGGCCCATAATAATCTAAGGTCACTTCTCCTGTAAGATGCCTTGTCGAAAATTTGGATTTTTGACATATATCGTAAGAGCGTACGACTTTGTGAAGATGTTTCCTTAAATGAAGAACTTTAAAGCGTAATGGTCAGTCCTAATACTTTAAAAAGCATGACGCAAAATCAACATTCGAATTTTTTTTAAATCTCTTCAATCTGTAGTTGAAAGGGCTAAATAATCTAAAGTTATAATATATAAGGCACCTTCTTGTGAAGCGCCTTACAGACCTGACAAATCTATCTAATCGATCAAAAAAAATACAGCATAGGATTGACGTTCTGGAGAACGAAAGATAGGTTTTTCCACAGTAATAGCGTGAAGGGATCCGACTACTTAAAGCTAATGTTACACATTTCCAACTATCGTCCAAATTTACATTATTTGATACAATTTCTGCTACGTTAGAGTTACCTCCTTCACATGGCGTGTATATTGAACCTGATAACCCTTGGATAAGGTTCCTCTCATTACTAGTGGATAGAGTAAGCTGGTGGTGCCAACGTGTCCATTGTATTTGAAGATGCAGGGTAGTTAGCTACCGAAGCTTGTTGTAGGTCGCCAACATGTTCCTCAAAAATTGCTCGTACATGGCCTGTTGATGTTAAATAAAAGTCCAGAGAATGGTTGATTGTTGCAGCAACAGCTCGCGAAGATCGATCATTTTCCTGTTTCCTATGTTTGTGGCCTCGCCTGGTTCGACAGTTTGATCTTGCGCCCCTGAATTTATGTTCTCCATGTTGTCCATTAAAAGAACCAGCTCGATAGTAACTGTGAACAGTTGAATGGACAGCAGTAACACATTCACACTAATAAATAAATAAATATTTCATTTTCTATTTACTGACAACTGCTTGATTTGATACCAAATATACTACTGTTTTCCCTTTTTAAAAACAAAATGACGTGCGGGGACAATTATAACAGATCGATAAGGTATAGTGCGCTCCTAATTAAAGACTCAAATAATAAGATGAACTGACAAACATCGGACTATAAACTTATGTGTTCTACGCATACGGCGTATAATGGCACACTGATTAAATAGTACTCAATTTAAACATTAATATTTTTATTTGTTCTCAAGTATATCAAGCCTACACAGAATTTTGTAATTTTCAACAGCGGCTGACTAAAACAAAATAACGATAGGAGTGGTTCCCTCAAATTTAAAACAACATGTTTCGGTCGTAAACATCTGGGAACGTTACGCATACCAAAAACTGACCTGCTTGCTTAATCACCCTCACACCCTAAAAGACGCAGAGCTAAACACTTGAAAAGGGACGATTTATCGTTAAATGTGGGTTGACTTTGTATATGAAACCACGCAGTAGGTATATTTTAACAAGTATTCTAACTTAAAAGAATGTGACCTGGTTGTCTGTTTTGGTTGCCAAATGCACCCGGTGTTGTCAAATGGATAAACTTTTTTAATGCAAGCTTCAAGAATAGATCACATATATTCAATTAGATTACAACCAGAAAAAATAAATTAAACCAATCTAGCACATAGTATACGATCTGTTATGCCCCCACATACAATACACCCGTCATATCTATACAAAAAATCAAATCTCCACAACGCTTTTACCAAAAGTGCATCCTGGGTTACTACGGCACCAAAATTATCTCTGTAATGTAACATACCCAGGTTCGTAGAGATTTAGATTGAAATGTGATCGTCCAGTACCTACCTACGTTGTGTTATTTTAATTAAACCTACCTTCGATGCACTGGTTACTCACGTAAATAGGGAGATTTGATGTAATCATAAATAATACGAAAACAATCTCAAAACAACTAATTTATTACTAAACAAGATCAAATTTGGAGGGTTAACCAATTGTAGCAATGCTGCTGAAAATTGTTATTTAAAACAATGAATGAACTGCCAATTCTAGATCTGTGTTCGGTATCACTTTCACTCTCAAGATTCAAAACTGAAGAGATTTTTGTTAGCATAGCCGACTATGGTCAGCAGGTACTGAGGTCCCATGCGGGAGGCAACTCAGCTATATAGTTGAATGGTTTGGTGCAAAAATCTTGGTTTTTCTTTTACCAGATGTTTGCCCAGCACGGGAGAAAATATTAGTTCATGCATCAAGGCTCTAACATCCTACTTTCAAGCATCACGTATAACTATTGCTGCGTGGATACAGCTAATCAAAGAATGCGAGAACACAGTTAAGAAAATGACATCAATAGTAAAAAAAACGGACTACAACAGCAGCATAGCTTACAATGTTACCGCAGACTCCAAATACAGCATTTATCCTAATTAATTAATTAACATAACTGTTTCAGCTAAACAACTGAATTATTTAATGACAATGGTGCTTGTTTAAAACTAATTACATAATGTGATTGAAAAAGGAACACAAACAATAAAAATTAAAAATTAAAACAGTACTAACCTGTGAACAGTTGAAGGGACACACTGAAACTGAAGCGCATCTGTTTCTCGTCCACTTAAGAACCTACCCCTCGAACGTCGCAAATATGCCCCATTCCCAAAACCGATACAAAATATAAACTGAACAATTTGAGAGGCAATATGAATAAAATACAGAAATTTGAAGATGGCATACCTGGTTACTTCAGTAAATTCTACATCATTTCTTTTACTAAAAGTTATGTAAGTGAAATAAGAGGTAAAACACTGCAGCACACTAGCGCCACCGGATACATGCCTTGATTAATCACATTAAATCTTTGAAACCGTGATTAGCAACTGATTAGAAAACAAGGCTCTTATGGCATCCCGTGAACAGAATAAGTTACAGAAATACTTAATTGATAGGTTATTTACTCCAAATTAAAGGTTAAGTACAAAAAGCAATAATGCCAGGTATCTGATCACCGCTATTTACTGGGCAGTTTTAAAAACTGTACAAAGTCAAATACTGTTAATTACTTTTTTTATTTTTCTAAGTATTGTATCAGAGGTGGTCTCTACACCTAATAATCACTGAATATGTAGTCACAAAGATGCAATTCATTCGAAAGCAGATGTATATAGACAAGGTGGAGCCGATTTGCATCCTCCGGAAAAATAGGCAGATAAAACCCCAATACTGATTAACATAACAACTTTGTCTGTGCATAATTATCGCGATAAATATGCATCGCTGTTCGCTGAAGGCACATCCAAATCGAGACAATGAATTGTAACCAAGAGCTTGGCGAGAAGGGAAAGCCTTTTTATTCATTGCATAGGAAGTGGTAATTAGATGAACTAGAAATAACGTTGAAAAACTGAACAAAACCTGCAAATATATCAGCACTGTTTTGTAGCATCTGACAGATAATATTTTCGTATGATTAACTTTGTGATATTTTTAAAGACTGTGAATGAGATTTAAATAATAGGAACACTGTATTCAGAGTACTTCCTATAGATTTACGACTCAAATTGCTATCAATCAATTAAAATCAATTGGATATTGGATTAATACCAAGTTTACAGTCGTTACAAAAGGGATAAAGCATATGAAAGTTATATAAAATATATAATTGAAAATTGCTGTTTCCTTATCTTTTTGGCTGTGGTGAAAAAAGCTTCTATTTTTCAGAGCGTTTTAGTGTTAATGTCATCATAGTAGGTGACGCTTTCGCTCGACCTTTGTGTTTATTAGTATAAAGAATTAATAGTGAACTTTCGTGAAATCCAAACACAAATAAGTATATTTTCTGGCTTAAGTGACGAAATACTATTTCATCATTAAATGGTGCTATACTTGGGTCGCTCAACGGATATAGTAATAAAACCATCCCTTTGCGCGCAATGTTTAAAATAATAACATTACATTGGTGCATTAAAATGTCTATGCTGTGTTATCTGCACTGCAACCAACTGCAGATAGATCTATTTCACTATCATTATAGCTCATCCGTGCAGATCCCATAATGGRAGCTAGGTGGCTTTGTCATCATGTCAGGGTKATGGTGACAGATGGCATTGCCATCTAAATTCTTATTTCATTGGTGCGTTCCAACAACGCGCGTTTTTGTGAAAGCCAGATGCACTGAGTTCAACGGAAATGAACAGCTGATTGCTCCCATATAAAACCTCTGTTTGTAACAACAATTTAGCGTTTTTGAAGACTCAATAAAGTGTAGCTACAAATTTTTTACATTATTTGAATACAAAAAGAAGCGGGCTGTTGCTTACAACGCTTTACGCAAGTAGTCTCCCGCTCTCATTTTTTTATTACTATTATATCTGTTGAGCGACTGAAGTATAATAGAATTGGATAAATAAGCTAGTTCCTCGATTATGTGTGGTATGTATTTTGATAACAGTTTTAAAATAAGAATAGCTATTAACCTCGGGTTTTCAGCACCATGAATCTTATATTATATTAGTCTACAAGCAAAGTAAAAAAATCGTCTAGTGAATTTCAGCGAGGCATTTATAAGATGTGATAGCCAGAAGTTTATACGTTATTTAGATTTGCAGTCTCATTGCCATTGCAACTAGAGAATAAATCTTGAAAAAAAGCTTTCATTAATAAATCTCCTAGTGTATAAACAAATCTAGACGCGTGAATAATGTGCAGTTTTGTTAAGTTTTTCTAATTGACTATTTCGACTGAGAGCCGAATTACAAAAAAGGAGGTCACGGCAGTGGCCGACCTATTTTCTCCAAACCCTGGGAAAACCGCGATAAATACGAAAAACATAGGTTACTGAAACAAAATTATGGAAAACTAAATTAGTTGCAAAACACCGCTAGTGTATCTGCATCTGTTTAGGGGTGCCAAGCGCTTCAAAATTGTATATTATAGGCATGAGTGGAATATAACAACCGATTTACCGAATTATACCGATGCGTTATAATATATTTGCCCTACCACAAAGAGGTAAATGAGCTACAACTGTTTTAATTATCATACGTAGGCATTAAAAATTAGGCAATAATAAAAAAGATAAAAAGCATTTTGCATTAACAAAAGTAGTAATATATATAAGTAAAGAAAATTGGAGGTAGATATTATATTATAAAACATGAATTATGGGTTAAGCAGCTAAATAGTTATCAAAAAGTGTATTATAAAATATGCTAATCTGAAGGCTTGTGTACTATGAAACTAAGCTAATTAAAATAAAATGAGTTGTAATTGCAAATTGCTTGGAATCTTGGCGGTATTTAACGATTCTAAACTTTTGCTGATTCTTATTCGGTTTGTATTTATAGTACAATTTAAAAAAACGCCTGCTTTAAATGCATGAGCATATGAGAAAAGCTAGTAGTTCTATAAGAGGACGGAAATTGCTAAATGCTTTTGAAATTACACAGCAAATGCTTAATTTATTTAAGAAATTGCATACTACCCCGAGACGTCATATCAGTAGCGGGAATACAGACCCAGGCTCATACGACTGTCGAAGGCTATGGTTGTGAATATCAACATTTTTAAATAAACATCAAGTTCAACATGTTTAGTTACAACTAACAGAAAACTCCCAGCGAAAACAGATGAAGACTAGAAAACGGAACCTAAGAACATTTTTAGAAGGGCCATTAAGATATTTTGTGTATCAAACTGCGGTACTTTCAGAATAGTGTTACTATGACAATTCCTTTAAAAAATGGGCATGATATTATTACTTAGGAATAATGTCCTGCTGTACAACTTTTATGGGTATTGATATTGGATGTGTCAAAGTATGAAATATAAAAATCCGATAAACCCTGAAATGTCTCATAATTCAATTCAAATATTATACTCGGCACATAAAACTAGCTTAAAACTGTATTTAAAAAATCCAAGGAAATCAACCTGACAGGGTAACTTGCTTACTATAGGTGACTCCTAAGGTATACCGTCATTATATTCGACATTCATAGCATGAAAGCGCTTTACGCAGCGACTTCAGGATCGGAATAAAGGAAATATTTCACGTAGTCAGCGCTAAAACACATAAAATACATATTACGGTCGTGAATACCGATCCCTACACACAAAGAATAACAAATTACAAATAGTGTAGCCTGATCAAAGATTAAAAGCAGGTACTAAAGAAAGTTAGCTTAACTGGTATTATGTAAGTGCGTCAAGAATAACAACAAAAAAACTCGTTACCTTTGAATTAATATCCGTTTTGCATTGTATTGGGTATATGTATGAATACTCAATAATTTTGACGCTAGATCGGATATATTTAAGATTAACTCAATTATATTCTAAACATATTTCTGGTTACTTTACGAATCTAACTGTAAAGTGGATTAACATTAATAAATCGATTTTATATCGTATCCCTTCGTATTGTGCAGGAAATATATATCAATCCATATACAAAAGTGAACGTAGAAACTTTTGTTGCTACTAATGGTTTCTCGAGAGATTTATACTTCACCTGTCTCGACCAATATTTCTGGAAATAATATATTGTTCTTGATTAACGTCAGCTGGAGTAAACCAGGAGAAATGCACTAATGACTAAGATCGTTAGGAACGCAGCTCATTTCAGCTTACTACAAAATTTCTTTCAGTAATTTACTTGTGGTAAGGAATACAGCCGAGCCATAGCATATGCAAATTTCATCCAACCAACAATCTCCTCGGTGGTATTATAGCCGGGACTTCCCCGTAAAATGCTGTTACAAGTGCAGCGATTTTCTCACGGTGTCCTAACCTAAAATGCACCGCGAAAGAAAAAACAAAACCGTCGACATCCGAACATCTCGGATATGGTATCCAATCTTGTGGAAAATAGCGTCGCGACCACAGAACTGTATCGCATTGTATTACACGTCGCGCATGCCACTGCAGTGCGCCAGAAGGAGACGAACAGCGCTACATGAAACTGAATTTCACGGACGTTCGATTCACAAAATTTGCTCTAATTGGTATTTCTATTATGAGGAAGGGGATAAACGGTTATGTAGAGACGTGTCTGTTGGTGTTCGCGGTACATTTTTCACCATAATCATCGACCGCTAAATTTTTATTCGTATTCGTTTTGGTTTTGTATAAATGGAACTATGCAAAATGTAGCTTCTTGGTTTATATTGCACTGCATCCATCAATACAAGTTAGCATTTTTAACAGTGATTCAAATAATTTAAAATTATTATAAACGAAATACTGCGTAAATTATTTATAAATTTATTGTCGGCTTATTTAAAGTATTTTATATGAAAATTGATCAGATTAATATCCGGTATCGAGGAAATTAAAAACATACTCTACAGTGAAGGCTATTAATATCGTGGCTTTGACTAAGACTTGGCTATCTCCACATATTGACAAGCATAGCCTTCAAATCTATAATTAAGTGAATGTTAAACTAAATATATAATATATTATGGGTCAGTAAAGGGAAGTAAGGGTTGCTAGAAAGAAAATTATTTTTGGCACCTTATATAAGGTACGGAGGGGCTGTATCTTAAAAACCATCGTTTTTTTAAATTTTTTTAATACATGGCTAGAAGAGAAATTCACTAAAATATTTTGAAGTTCCTAAGTTTCCCACTAGGGGACGAATTTGTCATCGCATTACAAATAAACGCAAATAAAACAAAAAAAATTGTCGATAAA
Source organism: Rhyzopertha dominica (assembly GCA_025024175.1). Taxonomy (NCBI): domain Eukaryota; kingdom Metazoa; phylum Arthropoda; class Insecta; order Coleoptera; family Bostrichidae; genus Rhyzopertha; species Rhyzopertha dominica. The sequence continues at coordinate 19,102,536 of QCXZ01000053.1, read as the reverse complement.
ATGTAGGTTGGAAGTAGAAGTTTCAGAATCTCTATTTAATTATCTAAAAGTCTATTAACAACATTTTTGCTCTAGTGACAATGGTAACGACACTACAACACAAAATAGCCTCGAAACTTCTAGCTCCTACATGTTCAAACGTCTGAACCAACTTTAACGAACAGGGACTCATTTTAGATGAAGTTTCAAGGGGATTAATGTTAATGGTAATTTGCTCCAAAATTGGTTTCTCTGAATGGCAGTAGAGGGTACAATTTGTAAAACGATCATACTTTGCTCGATTTTCCAAAAAATTGATACAGGTCGGTTAATAATTCCCTTTTATTTCGTATATTATTATATAGGAAAGATAATGGTGAAAACCGCAGTTGCCAAAACAGTACACAGAGTTTTCTGCTTTTCAATGGCTTTGCTCGATATAGGCGTTCCATAGGCTTCAGTTTTGTATTCGAAAGTGAAATAACCGTTGAGCCATTGTTGATAGTTATGTGTAAAATTAGTTAGACTAGAATAACAGTTCGGTCACTTCTGTTAAAGTCTCTTTCTAATGCTCCCACGTTTGTTTCTTAATTTCTTTTAATACTATGTCAATAGAATCGTCCGCTGAGATTTCTAGCGATATTTTAAAAAAAACCTTTTCATTTATATCTTATTTATTGCCGTCTTTTTGCCGGACCTCTAGATCATTTCGTTTAATGTTGTGTGCAGGAACTAAAATGAGTTTTGAAAAAAGAAATATGACATATCAAATTCATTGAACGAAACTTTCAAAAATATATAATAATAAATTATAGGCTTACCTTTGTCTGGTGTGGACAGCGATACTGTCACATGAAATTTATTTATATTCAGCAGACAGAAACTCAGTAAATACGATAGTCTCAACGTGAACAAGGAAGGTGTAATACGAGTAGAGATCATACGGTAATATTTGCATATCAGGACTTGCAGTTTAGACACAGTAAAGAAAAACTTACACAGAAATGAGTAATTTGTGCTTTTCTTAGAATATACTTACGTAGTGTGTGTCGATTTGGCATTAGGTACAGTTCTGAACCTACCTTAAATCGGTATCTTCCCCCCTGCGGATCATTAAGGAATACTAATGTTTGTAAAAGATCAGCTATAGATAAAGAATATTCCATGAATTTATTATTATCACATCGCCTAATACCAACTACGGGTGTAGTTTACGACAAGCCCATTATATTATTTATCAATGTTACTACATATTAATACCCGCTAGTGCCAAATACAGGACTTTCTTATCCACTTAACTGGCAATATATAACTGTTGCATAAATATATGCCCTACGGTTTTTGTTTTAACCTTCAAATATTCAGGACAATCTGTGTGAATTTAGGAATTTCTTTGGGGTTATACTTCAGTTTAGGGCTAGAAGAATTTATTTTACGCATTATAATCCATTTAAAAACGTGGTAAATTAAAAATTATTTTTTATTTACATAATTTTTATATCTAGATCGTTAGTGGCTGAGTAGATAAAGTTTTAAGCTACTTGATGCTGTTTTTTATCAAGAATTTTGAATTACATTTTAACCACTTTAAAACTATTGTAATTATTTTTCTGTAATTCCATTTTTTTGAAATTTTTTGATAGWGATACAATATAGATTGTATGTATCATAGAGTAAAAGGCAGCTAMTTTGGGAAAAACAGGTTGATTTGAACATTATAGGCCTTTTGGAATAGTGTTTGTGTATACTGTTTGAACAACTGCATTAGTTTTTGTTTGCTGGGCTATAATATGGGATAATACCTGTGTTATGGGAGTTCTGCTTTGTGCTTTGTGAGCTTTTAAGAGGGGCGTTTACCTAGAGCAAATCGGGTCACTTTAAGCACCTACTGTTTTACATTTTACCGAGTTATTCGAAACTTTTTCGAAGTGAAATTTTGACATGGCAATGACAAAAGATGTAGCTACAACGTAGAGTTCGGGTTTTTTCTGAATTTGGTACGGTTATGTAAATATTTGTTGTTATATTTTGCTTAAAAATGCGTATTTTTGGCGAGCTATTTCTCGAAAACTAAGGCACATAAACGAAAAATTCGAACTCCACGTTGTAGCTACATATTTCTTTGTACACTACCAAAAACATGAGCACGATAAATGAGTAGAAACATTCAAAAAATCTAAAACCGCAAACCCTTTCACATGAGTCCGTCACGAGAGCGGAATGCGAATGCCCATCCCCACCAGGTCAGTCGCCTGGTATCCAGTGAAAAGTGAGGCTAAGATACAATCCTGTCGGGAATGATCGAGCGGTATACGATCTATTCCGATATGACTGGATTTCTAAGATTGTATGTCTAATTACACGTGACAAGTTTAATGTTAAAAGCTCTTTCACATTAATTTACTGTCTGCCGAAGCAATGGGGAGGCGGAAGGAAAATTATTATAAAAGTTCCTGCAGAAATCATAGTCGACATGCATATACATGTTACATGTTATATAGTTTATATTTACAGAAATAAATGGGTTATTCCATATTTTGAATAACCTGGTATAATATCATAGTAAGTTACTAATATCATGCTTGCTTTTTTATGCACACCCTACAGTCAGCAATTTTTCGAATATTAGTTTAGCCCGTCTGTTGCTCGTACGATCTTTGCGCGATGTCAACCTATCGGCTACCCTCTTACGTCCCATGTCCCGCTGGTAATATGGGTTGCATAGTTTACATTTCTGCCGGATCGCTCCAAGTAAATGCCCCTCTTAATGTATCACAGTTTCGGCATTTAGGGTTTTTATGAGCTATCTGTTCTCTATGTATCTCAATCTTATTAAAAATATTTTACTTTAGCTTGAAAATTGGGTGTAGGGTCTTTATTAAGAAGCTGTAGATTTTAGTTGAGAATAAATTTAGTCATTTTTCTCTCTGTTTTCAGAATTTTATTTGCCCCCTTTTGTAGCTATCGGATAATTTTCTTATTTTTTGATTATATTCATTTTTTAATTTTGTAATTAGGATTCTTCGATTCTACTACTTATGTCGGGATTTCTGTAGTATGGCTATACATAGGACTAAACGGTTCTTTCATTGTCCACTTGCTGGCCGCTTTTTTGTCCATCTGTTCTTCTTCCAATCTGTATCGTTACATTATCTCTTATAAGCAAGCGAATTTCGTGAATGCTATTGATATACTAACACCAATAAATTTTCACTATTCATTAATTTACAATTGTTATTTGAAGCTACATCATTAATTACGACTGTCACATTGTTGTGATTCAGTAACAGCAAACCAGAACACTATGCGTGTCTAGAGCATATCTTGGTAAGCGATTCTAATTGTCGGGTGTAATTTCAGCCACAAGTTGCGCCCGTCAGATGCCAATTCAAGTAGTATATCAATGTAAGCGAGCAATGGTAACTGCCGTAACAACGGTGTCCTATTACGGACTATCAGATACCAAGGTATATCTCAAGAACTAAAGGGTAAAAAACCGAAGAGGTATCATTACCACGGTAGCATGTCGCAGAGGGGATTAAGAAAACAGCATGATATAGTATAATAATGCCGATTAAAAATTAGTCTGTATTTGATTTATATGTATCGTAAACAGCTCAGTCAAATGAACAGTGGATGTAGGTAAATCAGAATAGTCAGTCTCTAGTAACAGCTTTGGTTAAAGTGAACTGCCACCAACGTCTGATGCAAAAATAGCCCAACAACTTTGTGCCATGATACATGATAAAAAAAAAACTGGTTGTTGTTTAATCAAACGGGAAGTCGCTTCTTGTTGTCAAGAAAGTTTTGAAGTTGGCATTGAATGTAAATTTTCAACGTTCGTAGATAGTGGAACTGAGTGCAATTTGCTTGGCCGTTACTTGCTTGTGTATTGTAACACGTTTTTATTAACTCCCTTTCTATCTGTTTGTCTATGTGAGTCCGCACAAATTTTGCAATCGATGAGCTAGATGCTTGAAGCTTTAAAAATGTAGTTTGAAACTGAATAAGATTGTTCAGCATGCGGTACACGTTTTTTGTTTTAAATCTAAATATAGTATGAAAAACATTCATAATCACAAATTGTCTGGACAATCTGTATTGTGTAAATCTACATGGGGCTAGGAGAAATTATTTTATACTTCTAGTTCAATTTAAAAACGTGGTAAATTGAAAATTATTTTTTATTCTAAGAATTATATATGTGTAAAAATTATAAGCAAAACTTTTTTAATTTTTTACGCATACCGAAAGGGTAAAAAAATTTTAGACCCGTACATTTCTTACCCTATTATTAGAAACAAAGTTGCCATAAATTCCTTCTAAATAGCATTTCTCCAATTTTAAACGGTGTAAGATTATTGATGTATTAGTATGTTTTTTATTTTATTTTATTGTTTGTACCTAACCACGGGAATTTAAGAAAAGTTCTATTTGCAGAAAGTAATATTGAAAATGAACACTGTTACTAATATTGAATAGACCAACACTTATTAAACTATAATAAGACTAAATATGAATTTCGACAACCAAGCTACCATCTGTAGAAATTAATAATCCACTTCTTGAAATAATTATCTGGATTTTACCGGAGGATATTTGTCTTGTAGGCTTACCAAAGGATTACAAAGCATATCAAAACTATGTTGTTTAAAACTGACTTTTCCTGACAAAAATTCTATCAAAAGTTTTTTTAGGAAACTGGAAGGATAAGGAAAAACAAATATTGCATTTATGAAATACAGTGTGCTAGTACTAGCTATAATCTTACATACATTGTGCAGGGCATACGTTCTATCGAAGTTATATTGCGAAAGGTCTTTTGCGTTTTCATATAAAAAAACATGCAACAAACTTCTTAATGTAATACCAAAGTACTCTTACGTATATTGCAACTAGTTTTAGACATTTCTGGTTTCAAACGATTCTTTCTACAAGAATGGTGAAAACTGTGTAGTTTCACGTAGTAGATGATCGAAATCATACAGCACATATTTAAAAATTCAGGATACAGAATAAACATTTAAAGGCGACATTAGTTTTTAATTTACGTTTTGTTTTCCTGTTTTGTACAATTGTAGCACTTGGCCAACATTGTCTTCTAAATATCCCCGTATCCTTCAATCATGTCAAACAAGAAACTGCAATTATAATTAACGACTATAAAACGCTCATAAATAAGACGTAAACGTTCGCATATTCATAAATCTCGATTGATTCAATATTGTAGTTTACGACAGATCATCCGCTACAAAAACTATCATGAACTGTATTTTATAACGTCGTCACTTGGTCATTGTATTCCAATTTTATGGATAGATTATTCGAATGGAATGATATTAATGTCCTTGCAAGTGATTGCTGCGTTTCGTGTTTCAAGTTTTGCACTATAATTGAGCGTTTTTACTAGAACAGTTATTTGTTACTTCAATTCAATGTGATACTTTAGAATAGTAGTTAATATTATACGACATTAGAACTGCAACCTCAAGAAAAACGCTTTCGGTGGACTGTATCTTCGATACTCCCGCAATCGTAATGTGAACACGTCTGATTTTTTAAATTAGTATTAGTTTTGCCTAATACCAGGTGAGAGTATGCATCACAAACCGCTTTAATCCACTGTTCACGAGTTTTTTTGTTTCGTTTGATAATTGTTCATCGTCTTAAAAAACAACATAAAACGTAGAGAGCTGTATAAATTCGTAAATTTTGACATAAACTTCAATCATTTGCTTTAAATAAATTCGCTAGTGTAAAACAAATTATATTTTTGAAAAATGTTTATAATGCTCAAAATATCGCCCTCCGCTGTTTTCACAAGCTTGAATTCGTACCCAAAACGATCTTTTAACATGCATTAACATTTCTGGAATGATGGATCTGCATGCATCACGTATTTTATTTTCTAAATGTTCTACACTTTTAATTGGTGTTTGGTATACTTCTTTTACCATTCCCCACAGAAAAAAATCCAAAGAAGTAAGGTCCGGGCTTCTCGGTGGCCAAGGATTAATTGAACCTCTTCCTATCCATCGCTCAGGCAAAACCAAATCAAGATGATTTCGCACTACTCTATGATAATGCGCAGGTACCCCATCTTGTTGGAACCATAGATCTTGTCTTACTTGTAAATTTACATTTTGGAGAAGTACCGGTAAATGTTCCTTAAAAAATTTAGATAAGTATTGCCCTTTAAACTATCGCGAAAAAAATAAGGCCCAACAATTTGATTCCCCAATATCCGCACCAGACATTCGTCGAGTAGATACTTTGAAAATGTCCTTCTCGAATCCAACGTGGATTTTCTTGCGCATAATAATGTATGTTGTTTGTTAACTCCACCATTATTAGAAAATCTTGCTTCATCTGCGAGGCAAACGTCATAAAATCTCACATTCAAATTTCGGTGTTCCCGAAAAAAGTTACAAAAAGCCAGTCTTTTAGGACGATCTGTCTCCTTTAAGGCCTGAACCAATTGCAAGTGATACGGATGAAATTAATTCCCTTTAATTATTCGGTGTACTGAAGACAGACTAATACCGGTTGCTCTTGAAACTATACCCTTAGACTAATATGAGGATTTTCGTCAATCTTTTCCAATACTCTAATTTCATTGTCAGGGCCTGTTGCTGCCCTTTCTCTTGACTTTTTCAGTGGTGGCCAGTCTGTCCTTAAAGTTAATTCAAGTCTCTTGAAAGTTGGATCGGCAGGAGCTCTTCTATTTGGAAAACGTTTTTTGTATAAACGGGCAGCAGCGAAAGTATTTTTCTTGCATTCACTATAAATCAAAATCATATCTGTTTTTTTATCATTTGAATACATTTTTACTTTTAATAAATACAGTGACAGGAACCATAGCGCACAGCCGTCGTGGATTCCCAATTTATTTTTAAAATAATACCATTATGTAAAATAACCACATTGGCTATGAGAATGTACTTTAGGTTGCATTTTTAATTTCGTCAGGGTCATTATCATTCGTGAAACATCCTGTATTTGGTCTCGCCACCACGATTTGCTTACAGGATATAAAAAACCTGCAAATCACTGCCGTACAAAGATTATACGGAGAGGTTAAGCAGTGGATAGTTTTTAGCGCACCCACCAAAGGTAGTAGCGCTTCGCTGGTGGTAACTATGATCTAGAGGAGTGCCCAAACAACTTTTTTAAGTGGGGTTTCTAAGGTGCTGCACCTGATGTCAAAGCGTCCATTTTTCATGCAGAATTTAAATAATACTATGATATACTGTTCATGAGTGTCGTTGAAAGTGATTAAGGCTATGGAGTTTGTTTTATGATATTACATTAATACAGGTTGCTCTGGTAACATACGTGTATACAATACAATTAAACTGTTTCTAAACAAGAGTAAAGCTTCGAAAGACACCTGTTCACATGCGTGTAATCGATAGGCAAAGTAAAAGTGCATCAACACTGCACACATCGAAATCAAATCTTGTTAAGACACATCGTTTCTTTTTCTTGTGATTCAAAAAGCAATTTGCAATGGTTGTTTTTCGGTTCTTCCATAGACATTTGTATAATAACGCGTATCAAGAGACAGATGTTCACGATATATCGCGGACCTACACATCTGCTGTAACGACATTCTCCCAAACGCACGCTTGTTTCTTGCCACCTGCTCTTGATACCGAGGTATAAAATTTCACTCCAATTTCGCGCAATATAAAGGTACTAAAGAGAATATCATAGCGTTCCTGGCATTTCACTAATAACTCCCTAGAAATTTTATTTACATGTATGTTATTCTGCCCGCTGTGGAAACAAGCGGCTTAAAAGTGAAACACCCGTGTTAATTCGTTTGTGTTTGTTTTGTTTTGAAGTCGCTGTTTGGATTTACGTTACTCGTAAATCAACGTTGCATTTTTGCACGGAACGTAGAAAATGTTTCGCCAGTTTTTGCCCGTACCCTCGGGTATTGTTTCAATTGCTACGCCAACACTTTTAAATTACTGCGGCGTTTTATTTGGTTGGATTAGTAGGATTGCAAAGAACGCAGAACGAGGGAATGAATAAGCTGGTTCAGATTAATAAACTATTTAAGCGGAAGAACTGCAAACTTGCATCTCCAAAATAAAATTGCGCGGTACTTCCCGAAGAAATGTCAAATTATAAGAGGGGAAAACATGTCCTAAAATGGTGAAGTTGTTTAAGATGTAATAGTTGGAATACTAATAATAAATGTCTTTACTCATGCGAAAGAAAGAAATAATAACTACGGACCGTGACATCCGGTGAAGTATGATGAATAGGATTTCTTTAAGGTTCGTCAAATTAAGTTTCAAATCACAAAAATTTCATGTTGTCCGCCACTGCACTTTCTTTTAACGCAAAAACAAATACTTTTTTATTTTGTAAGATATGAAGTAATGTTTACTTCTACAATAAATCTCCCCGAAGTCTATCAAATCCGCTATATTTAATGAATAGGCAAAGCGCTTTCAGCTATAATTAGCCATCATCAGTGCCTCATTGTGTAAAAAAGAATACAATAGAATTTATAAAAAAACTGTCATTGTCAAAATCGAAACAAGCAATCTTGACTTCAAACAAAAAAGTAGCCTTCATGCCAAAAGCATAAATATGAAATCAATGATCAAATAAAGAATATAGAATAGGACAACTAAAATTACAAAAATCATTCAAAATTATATAATTACCTTTATCTATAATTTTGTATATTTCAAGAAATTCTAGAAAATTTAATTTTGAGGATTTATTACAAACATGTAAAGAATGTAAATTATTTAAAGAGGCAGTGTGTTTAAATGACAATAAATGATATGCTAAAAAAGAATTTGTATTAACTAGATCAGTATTTTTATATTTTTCATATTGTTTCAAGTGTTCATTGCCTCTAATTGAAAAATATCTTCCGGTTTGAGCAATATAAACAGAATTACAATCGTTACAAAAAATACTATAAACTCCCGAATGATTCAAAACTGGAATTTTGTCTTTATTGCGAACAAAACAGGACAACACACTGCCTACCGTAGAAAAACCAATACTTATTCCATGGGAGGAAAACAATTTAGATAAACTGAGTGATACTGGACCAACAAACCTAAGGGGATACCAAATTTTGGTTTCTTCAACATAAATGGTGTTAAAAGAAAACTTAAATTTTGTTAAATATTTAAAGTATAATTTTTGTAACACATGATTTAGAAAGTTATTATTAAAAGCAATTTGAAGAATTACACCTAGTTCCTTTTCAAAAGCGTTTAAAGAAAGAGGTAAATTAAGAAAGTCTGTTAAAAAGAGAATGAAATACGGACATTTTGTGTGCATAAGGGTGAAAAGAAAAGTAATTAATAATGTTATTGGTGCATGTGGGTTTTCTAAAAATTTCGAAACATAGGTAAGGAGAAGATTTCTATAATTAATAAATCTAAAAATGGAGTTTGATTATTAATGTCTATTTCATAACTAAAATTTATAGAATCATGAAGAGAATTAATATATGTAAGAAAATTATTTAAGTCATTGTAATTTCCTGTAAAAAGGCACCAAACATCATCTACATAACGATACCAAAATTTAATATGGGAAGAAAAGGAAACGTTTTTGAAAATATCTTGTTCAAAATTATTCATAAAAAGTTCTGCTAAAAGTGGGCTAAGAGATAAACCCATTGCTAACCCTGAATTTTGTATGAAATATTTGTTACTGAAACAGAAAAAATTTTGATTTAAGACAAATTCTGTTAAAGAAACCAAATTATTTTTGTGAAACACAGGTAAGTTACAATTTAACAGCAGATTATTTAATATTTCAAGACAGTCTTTTGGAGGTATTGAAGGAAATAAATTATTGACATCGAAAGAAACAAGGAAAGAGTTCTTAGGAATTTCGAAATTCTTAAGTTTATTGAATTTTTAATAGCAAAAGAATTTTCGAAATGTAAAACTTCACGAAGGATCAAATTTAGCCATTTAGCTAATTTATAACACGAAAAATTTATGTAACAAACAGTTATCTTTGTGTATTTTAGGAAGTCCATAAGGCCTTGGTGTTAATGGATTCAAAGACAACAATTTTGACTTAGTGCAGTTAAATAATTTTAATGTTGGTTCAACTTTGTCTAAAAGTTCTTTTAATTTGTTGTTAAATTTAATAGTATTATCAGTATCAACCGTTCTAAAATTTTCACTGACCAAGAAGTTAAAAACTTTATTTAAATAAAATAACTAAACAATTACCTTTGTCTGCTTTAGAAAACACTAAATTTTTATTCATTCTCTTAGAGTCTATACTTTTAAGTAAATTAATTGCGTCAAAAGACAAATAATGTTTTTTGGTTTCTGAGGAAATGAAAATGAAATGAAATGAAGTGTCGCAAAATGTATATAGATATTATATAAATACTTAAAAAATTAAGATTAAATCTGGTAACAAATACGCCAAATGGCCTTTTAGAGCATGTATTTTAGAGTAACTCTGTCATAGTAAAAAATTTTATAAAATCATATCAGATAGTTTTCTTAAATGTTATTACATTCGTATACAATGTATACAATTCTTCCATTGTGATAATAATTCCACTGTTTTTCAGCTTTTTACTGCAATGATGGGAGTAAAAATGTATAAAATATATTTTCTTCTAGTAGAACAGTAAAACAGTAACGTACAACTACCTTTCAAAGAAAAATTAGTATACTGACAGCAATCAGCATCTTACTCATGTATGGTGGAATCCTTTTTGCAATTATTTTTTGTATTTTTATTTATTGGTTCTGGCTCCGTAATTAAACAAAACTCTGTAATTATAATACGTTCCGACCCATTTTAGAATAAGTTGCATCGTTTGGAAGACTCATTGTGAGATATTCTCAATTAATTAGGTGGCCTGGAAACAAGCTGATTGCTTTAAATCTAATGAAACAAAGTACACTCAACGCAATCAGCAGGTTTCGAAATCTACTTAATTAATCTTTGTTAGGTCTTTTTCTAATATATTTTTTATATAATCTATAATCGTATTTGACCAATCATATGAAGCCACATAAATGAGGATATGATCAAGTTCCCCTTGCATCCGTATTAGCTTTACTGATCCGCAGCTTTGACTTTAAACTTTGACCTTTTCTCGATTACCGCGTAATTATGTTGAATCAGTCTGCAATTATCAGTTCTTAAAGTTACTGAGAATATAGGAACTTAAACCAGTGATGGTGATTTAGTAATATGAGAAGAAACATGTACTAGCTAGAACAAAGTTCCAAGATACTTGTGTCTCCGGAAGTATACTCCAATTGGTAGATTCAAAGAGTAAAACAGTAAAACAGTAACGTACAACTACCTTTCAAAGAAAAATTAGTATACTGACAGCAATCAGCATCTTAATCATCTATGGTGGAATCCTTTTTGCAATTATTTTTGGTATTTTTATTTGTTGGTTCTGGCTCCGCAATTAAGCAAAACTCTGTAATTATACCGCGTAATTAAAGTTAGTGAGAATATAATAACTTAAACCAGTGATGGTGATTTAGTAATATGAGAAGAAACATGTACTAGCTAGAATAAAGTTCCAAAATACTGGCTTCATAATATTTGTGTCTCCGAAAGTATACTCCAATTGGTAGATTCAAAGAGAGTTGACAATTATACCCCTTTCTTCCAACATATCATGAATTTTGTACAAACCAATTTGAGTTCAAATTCGTAAACATCAGATTATGACTACCATCTAAATTGCCTGAAAAAGAAAACATCCGTTGACTTTATAAATGCTAATTTTACGACCTCGGAAAGTGAATGTTTTATAACTAAAATTTGCGAACGAATAACGAAAACGTTGATTACAACACCTGTTCCTAAAGTGTGTTTAGTAGGTACCTATCTTCAACCCATCCAAATTTAGACCCATAAACTCCATGTCATACCTAAAGAATACAGTGGATGCAACTTCAGAATCTCATGTATGATAATAATGTTTTGATACCAAATAAGTTAGGATTTAGACGGGCATACCCGTATAGAAAAGTTGTTGAACATAGTAGATAAACGTACCGATATTATTAGATCCTCACAAGTCCCTTGAAATTAAAATCAGTAAGAATGTATAACTCGACAGTGGTGTTTTCGCATATGCATAGGATCTCCATTGTTTGTAATATTTATGAAATCCATATCGTAAAAAGTGTTGATGATTTATTTATGAACTTCTTCGTATACGATGCCTTGATATCACTAGAAGATGCAAGGGCACCTAATATAGTACATCAAAATACTTTTACTTTGCGATGGAACTTAATCAGCGTACGCAAATTATAACTTGTTTCAAAAATATGTTGAACATAAAGATTCTGCTAACTACTTGTAAAAACAGAACATTTATTAATTTTTCCTTCTTGATACAAATCGCCTTTATAAAGGAATTTTTCGTAGACCTGGACCAATGCTTACAAATTTAGAATTTCGCAAATTTTCCTCTTTGCGATAACTGGAACATGTTACTGAATACTAAATCCAGCTTAGCTTATTCCCATTTAGTATGATAATTCCGAAAAATTAGGTCAGCAACACAAGTATAAAATTAAAATTGACCGAAAATGAACATATTTACTTTATATTTGCACCAATTAGCAACATTAATATAAACGACATCTCCCTTTAAGCTCCAGCAATTCTCTCAATTCAAATCAGGTTACATTACACCGGTATAATTTTTCGATAACTCCTGATATCGCATCCTGGCGGCGACACGGAGCTGCAAGCGCGTTTCATATTTTTATTCAGTTTTAAAAATCAAACGCAAGAGGAAACCAATAAACGATATAGGATGAGGAGGAAATGAATTAATACAGGTAGTGCGGCTCATTTGTTGTAATAAAACTTGAAGCAAGTTTTAATTTAAACTAACCGGAGGCGCCACTTCACCGACCGACGGAAAAGTTCCTTCTTTACTTCTAAGTGCTACCGGTTGTTTAACATTGACATCGATAAATGGAATTTCTAAAGAAGCGTATATTCGCGTAGAGCTAGTATAAATGTTATATGTTCGTGTGTAATACAAATCCAAAATGCTCAAATTATGTTCATAAGTCCATTTAACTATAATCAGAATTACATGAGTTATAACCTTTTGTTTATTTTAGCTGAACTGCAAAAATGGATCTATTTATCTCTCACAAGTGACCCCGACACTACAACACGCAACGTTTATTCCTTATTTGGCATTTTCTATAACCATTAACAGGCGTCGGCAGGTTGTTGTGCATATAAATTACGCATTGGACCTTATCCTTATTAATCGTAACTACATTATGTATGACTATGTATGACGGAGGAGTTCCTGCTGAACTATCTTACACTACAGACATAGTAAACGGATTTGCTGAACATTTTGCGTCCGTGTTTGTTAGTGACAGTGCGAATGATTCCTACAAGACTGAGTATGGCATGTGTAATATCTTGCACAACTTTACTGTAAACTGTAACTGATAAGAACATCGTTGATGCGGCGAGGAAGATGAAGGCAAATTTCACCATGGGTCCCGACAATATCCCAGCATTCCTTGTTAGTGACTGTATTATTATTATTATTATTATTGTTATTATTATTATTACTATTATTATTAATTATTAATTATTATTATTATTATTATTATTACTATTATTATTATAATATACCAAACATTTCTATTTCATATTTTACCAGATTTTCTAGCATAGAAACAGTAAATAGAGCTAAAGAAATCAATTTATAAAATTACTACAACAATCCAATATGTAAGTGGAATCCACGGGCTATTTCCCTTTAACTGGTAAATATTATAGTCCTTATTTGTTTCTGTCTACATTTGCATAATAAGCTGAAAGACTGGTAATAATTAAAACAAACAAAAGGCTTGAATGAACACTTTACAAATTACAAAATAAAAATGAGTACATCAAGTGAATAGAAGCGTTCAGTATGCAGAGAATTTCCTAAAGCGTGAGTAAGCAGATGTTGTTTGCAACTCAGGTAATACAACTATACATTGATGATTTTTTTAAATACCTGTAAACGTCGATCCGGATCAGCGTCGTTTACTTCTTTGGATGGATGAAACTTATGGTTTTTGACAATCCGATGAACACCAAGACCAAAAACAACAATTAAAACAACGCTCCCGATCATTTTTTTCTTTGGAACAGAACCCATTCCTCAAATTTCTCTACTCACGTACTGACGACTAAGTTACTGTTACACATGTCCCATAAACCATTAAAAAATTACGGGTTTATTTAGTTATCAAGCAACAATAAGCAATGCAATCATGTAGAAACTGCATCAACTTAATAATAAAACAAAAACTCAATCTAATACACACCCAAGGGAAATAGAAACCTTATTGATGATACAACAGAGTTTGCCAAAACGTATCAACATTTTTCCCTAAATATAGTGGCAGAGTTCCGGTAGCCATTTCTACATATACCGCATGAAATCTATGATAAAAAAAGTATCAAATGGTATCATAACTCCAGTTATCCGTTTGATTAATTTTTAACCCACTTGGGAAATCTTTCCTTGCACTTAAAAAATAGCACATATTGTTTCTGTCTATAAAAATTATCGGCTAGCTTTGCAAAACAATTGCAATGTGCAATGTTAGACGGGCTTACAAATGTCCTCGATAAATATAACATCATAAACTCATGACAGCATCACTTTAGGGATATCAGCCGTGTCGAGTGAAACACCATTCTAGATAAGAGGATCACAGGCCAGTAGTTTGCCTTCTAAGGCTCCAATACTTTGAAATTAAAGCTTTAAATCATACTGGTAAAGCATCCAGTTCCAAAGTAACGTGCGACGTACTATTTTAGGTCCACTACTCTTCAATATCTACATAAAGGACCTAGCTGCCAAACGCGGCCTCAATTAACTACTTACAAAAAACGTAGAAAATGACATCTAAATTGTAAACGGGAGCTGCAATGGCGTGACAGAGTATTATCTCAGTATAGCCTTCAAAATCTAACAAATTATTTTAATTAAAACAAGCTTCATCCGAACCTAACAAAGGCTAGTCTTATCAAATTTCACAATAAGCAAAACACTATCAACACATCATTTTCCTATAACTATCTAAACAAATTCTACTTAGTAAAAACACCTACACTGTAAACACTTCACCACAAAAAAAGGAAATAAAATGGTATTTCAAATAAGCAGCCTTAGGATGCTAGTTCTAGATATTCATTCACTCCTTGCGTAGGAAATGTGCTTCTGGGAAGAGTACCCCACTCTCATAATGTTTTTAGAACTCACGAGAGCCTCTTGCAGAGAGTTATTTGGAAAATTAAATATATTAACAGTTCCTTCTACCTATATCCTGCATATTCTATCTTTCACATTCAAAGCTAACTCAAATTATCTACTATTAATAAAGATTTTTACCTCCACTACACAATATCTAGTACTAACCTATGTCTCCCCAAACCTATCTCTGAGGTACTGAAAATTTCACCAACATATAATGTAGTAATTGATCAATCGATAATCACCTGAGTCGAACAGCATCTGGATACTCACGTTTAAAGAAATGGGTGTTTTCCACTAATCGCTGTAATCCACGTAACCACTACCATTAGCTTAACGTTCTCGTGAATGAAAACTGTGTGTTTTGCCCTAAGAAATTGAAAAAAGTCTAAAAATTCAAACAATTTTGGCTGATCGCAATGCGCTAAATGGTCGAAGCTGTTGGTGACGTCACAGCTCGTATCACGTGACCCGCCCGGCACGCATAACAGCATTGGCTTTGACGTTTTAAATGATTGCCGAGTTTTTATGTAAAATGGTCCTCACAGTAGAAAAGCACAGTTTTAGCAGCAGTCTTACAGCATTAAACAACTTTAATCTTATTTCTTTTTCCTTTGGTACAGTAACAAACTGCTTGTTAGAATATTTGGACGTGTTTTTACTCCCAGTGACAAAACGCTACTTATTTTCAAGTTTGTTGGTCGTTATGTTGAACACGGCGCGATATTATTAAATACTACTCCTAAGTAACACTCATTCGAATAACGGCAGAATTTATTTTAGTCTATTGTTTGTTACAAGCGAAAACCACAGAAAACTACGAAAACATATCAACAAATGCTTCAATTTGTGAGTAAGATTTACAATTTATATGGATAATCGTCTCTAAGTAACTACTCCCAAAAATGTCACCCATATACAGGTATACCCAATTATCAACATGACGTCGCTACCATACTCTATCTCCATAAAACTACTGATATAGTTATATAGTACATTTTTGTCATTTATAAAAAATGAATGCAAGACGTTTATATTACATCTCACATGTGCACACAACAAGATTGTTGGGAATCTAGGCTTTGAAATATGGATATCTGTGCAATTTTATCTCACTAAAGAAGCAAACCCTTTGAAATTGATTTAAATGCGCTCAAGTAACCTTTCGTTGCTGGTTAGAAATCAAATTCAGAAGCTACAGTGGGAGACCAATGTACATTTTGTTCAGAACAGGAAAAAGGAAATTGCTCATTTCATTACCAGTCACCACTGCAAAAATTTTGTCATGTATAATTGTCCAAGTATATATTGTATGATAAGTCGCCCAATCTGGCAACTACCTGTCAGTGCAATTCCAAATGTTACAAACGATCAAAACCTTTACGTCAGAGATCATGTGGCGTAATGGACGCCGCTGACGAGCACTCAAATCGACCAATATTTTCTAATTTGGTAATTGTTTATTTTGGGATAACAGTTATGAAAAAAATTCAAAAAAGACTTAAAATGCACCACGTAGACTATATTTTTAAGGCTTTTAAGACTTTTGCCTACTGAAGGCTTCTTTTCACTTGACGAATTCGTTTTTATTTTATGATTTATTAAATACTGCTATAATATTGTTTTGTGTTCTTAAATACGTCAGTTTTCGTTTGTTTTAACCCTGACCAATTGGGATTGTAGGCAATGCAAATTCTAGTTGGGACAACCTGTACAGATTCTATTCTAGTAGTTACATTAATGAAACCGCGAAATCGCCAACCGGACATTTTGTATAAAAGAAATCCCTTCTATCCGCTTTGAGTTTTAATCAAGCAATTAATTTGACCACCGACGTGATAAAAGTCGAGGCTTTCCGCCTAACTTATTAATAACTTACTTAAGGAGTTAGACGCTTACGCTGCCAACTCCAACGGAAAACCCTTCTTAAAGAAATCGCGCGGAGAAATGATTCATCTAAGAAACGGCAAAACTTTAAATTTACTGTCAACCTTATTAAAACTTATGGCCTTCTTTAATTAGATGTAAACGCTTCTGCTAGTTCCGGTGATTTCAAAAGTACGGAAAGCTAAGGAGATGAGTAATGGGTATTTCGAACTGTTATTGAAAGGTAACGCAATTACATGTAGATTGCTCAGAAAATTGCTTATTTTTCGTTCTTACCAGATTTTTTACTATAAGTTTGTAGCGTGTGCTACACTTTAACATATTATATAGGTAGCACAATGAACGGGAAGCCACCTTCTCTTAACGAAGCAACTTTGAATTTAGGAAAATGTAAGAATCACTCAGGGCATCGATTTTGCTCTTACCTATCTTCTAAGACTCTCCTACATATGATATCACAAATTGCAGATAAAGCAATGTCAAATATAACTTTCCACCCACTTTTTTGGGACTCTAGTCTGGGACCCGCTCTGTTCCTTCCATTTGCCGTTATTGAGAAAGACATTTCTCGACATCACACAAACTGTTAATAGCGGATAACCCTGCAATGTATTTGGTTTGATGTTCTCACATTTCTCTTACATTTTCTTACTGTAGTGCAACATGATTGGAAAATTGAAGAATTTCTCACCTAATGTATTGCTCAGTCAAAATCATAAACTAACCAACTAATAGTGCATTTGATGTGTTCGATGTATAACGATATTTGAATAGTGGTTGACCTTAATTCAAAATTTAAACCCAGGGTTGGCAGAAAACCTGTTTTTTTTTAATTAAACAAAACAAACAGTTTTTTTTCAATTTAATCATGTTTAAATTGCTTTAAACATGTTTTTTTCTTACTTAGTTGAAAACATGTTTAAAACGTTTTAAACACTGTTTTAAACATGCACTCTTATGCAAATTACTATGTGTATTAGTGAAAATAAATACGAGTAGATGACGCAAAGCGTAGCAGTTGTCTAAAAATCCCTAGGTGACTACGATTGCCTGTTGTCATTTGTATTCGATGTGTACGGTGTTTACGCGACAATTTTAGTTATTATGTGCCGGTTTTTCTTTTCTATTTTAAGCGAAAATCAACTCTGTTCTTAAAATCCAGACTAATCACATACTGGTTACTGGGTTGATTTTAGCTAATATCAACTTTAACAACGAGGAACCGACCTTGTATGTTTAAAGTTTAAAGTTCAACAATTACAATGACCAGTAAGAAGAATAATGCAGTGTGGAATTACTTCAACAAAATTAAGGTGCAAAATAGTACAATGCGAGCTCGATGCAAAAAGTGCAAAAAAGATATGCTTGCACTAGTAAAAATATTTTATTTCTTGTTTATTGTTTTTTATATTTCCAAGTGATAACCACTTCTTCTATTATGCTAAAGATATAATTATCTAGTAAGTGTTGAATGAACGTCTTATTTATTGTTTTGTTGTATTGGACCAGAAATACAAATTTTTATGTTAAGGTTAAGATATTTATTTGTTGTTTTAAAATGTTTGTAATGTATAGCTACAGAAAAAATGTTAAGTTTATTATTAATTTTATAACTGTTGTATTGGTAAAAAATTGGGCCTGGTTTTGATTCAATTCATTTTTATGCAAATGTAAGGTGACATTATGTAGATATGTAATTACCAATAATCCTGTTTATCTATTTGTGGAGGGTAAACGAGCCTAATAATAATAATTAATGAATCACATACAATAGTCGTAAAAAACACCGTTTAAAACATTAGTAAAAAAAACACTGTTTAAAACAAATGTTTTAAACATTTGTTTAAAACAAAGTTTTAAACAGAAGCGTTGTTTTAAACAAGTTTAAAACATTCTGTTTTAAACATTTTGTTTTAATCATGCCAACCCTGTTTAAACCTAATATATTTTAATAGGACCTTGGCAATGTTCATTATATACCTATCTCTATATTGTCGATAGCTAGTCAATTGATTTATTTATATCTTAAGTAAAAATTTAAAGACGACCTCATGTATCAGTAAAATGAAATCCAACTAGACGCCTCAATGGGAAATACTTTCTAAAGGGAGCGACCTGTAAACGCTATACTGATTATTGAGGAGCTTTAAAACAAGGGAAGCAGTTCTTCCTGCAATTGGTTGCAATGTAGCCAGCATGGCATGGACATATATATTATTTATTTATTTTTTCTTATTATTTATAATTATGATAATTAGTTGTTGTAACTGAAACTATATTTCTTGTTCTCAGGACTGTCATGGAGCACCCAAAGGTCAAGGGAGTCAACCCATTAAGGACGAAATCGACAATTATACATTGATGAAAGGAATTCAAAATGACACGCATACTATTATCGAATTTAGAAGAGTTCTGGATACCTGCGATGAATATGATTACGTTCTAACGGTATGTCTAGTTATGTTACTTAAATATTAGAGATATGGAGATAAATTATTGTAATATTTGATAATATAAATAAATATCTATAAATAAAAACATATCATTGTGGATATATTAAAGTGAGAAGTATGATACTTTTTGCGAATTTGTATCGCCTTTTTATGCTTGATTTGACTTGGTGTTTATTATGCATGCTTTGGCAACACTCTTTTTATAAAGAAGTTGCTTCCATTAAGTTAAAAAGTTAATTTAATAACAGCTATTTCATTTTCATTTTCAAACAAAGTCATTGAAAATGTGCGAATTAAAATCCTACAGACATCAAGATGTTTGTGGTTTTTATGTTCATGCGGATAGAAATCTTATTATACAATCCATAGTGTCCAATCTAGTTAAAAAATTATAGATACTGTACATGTAGATATATTTCTCGGCTGGCTATGACCAATGGTTATCCAAATCTTACAAAGAAACATTATATTTTCTGATAAAGCAACTTTTTGCCTAATTTAACTTATAGCTGCTGCTACTAAAACTCCTCACTGGATTATGGAACAGCATACTGGCTGTCCTCAGAAACCAAATGTATTGTTGGTATTATTGGTCAGCAAACGCATTATAGGTCCATACTTCATAAATATAAATGCAGCAGCATATATCTATCTAGACCTACTTCTTGCTGATTATACCGTACCTGACATTGTAGATTATTTATTTCTTGATGAATATCGAAAAAAAAGCCAAACCGCAACGTCTTGATTTCATCAAGATGGCACTCTGTCATATTTTGAAGTTAATATTGGCCTGTATCTTTATAACGTCGCCCTAAGTCCGTGGATAGGACGTCGACTTGCTAAGTCGCCTGGACTCTTTTCCTCTGTTGTCATTTCAAAAGTCAGGTGAAGAAAGAAAAAGTACGAAATTTACAGGAGCTGAAAACCAGAATCAGACACTACATTCAAGAAATGCCGCCTAACTGGCTGCAGAATTCGGTGTGCAATTTCTATTATTGAAGATTTAGAAGTTTTCAGGTTAACATTTAATATATTGTAAATATTTATTTAAGTAAATGAAGTATTACGAATATTAAAGTTACCATCAAATGAAAAAACCAGCAGTTACACCTACAGAACCCTTTTTGTCGGCTACTTCAAAACGCAATTTTTTACAAAAAAATTGTTTTCGAGTGATACAAAATAAGCAGCGGGCCATTTCAACGATAAAAAGAACAATTCAGAAATCTGCAACAAGAGGCTTGGATGCCAGTAAAAAACAAAACAAATATACGCTAACATGAAAATGTAGTGACATACAAATACAAAAAACTTCTCAAAAACCCATAGCTTTTTATTTTAAATGAAACACCTTATATGTTTTAACGGAATTACAAGTGTTTCAATATTCTCTTCTTTTTTTTGTTGAATATTGCTTATGTCTAAAATTTACCTCCTCTTTTGGGATTTCAAACTTAACTACAGTAAAGAAAGATTCATGTCATTTAATAGTGACGTGATCAAAACAGGCATTCAATGAATTTAAAAAAAAATCGTTTACATTGTACAATATGTACAAAATATCGAAAGTATTCAAAATTATCTAAAGTATCGAAAGTATTCAAAAGTATCAAATTATCGAAAGTATTGAAAGGTATCGAAGTCCGAAAGTATTGAAAAGTATCGAAGTCCGAAGGTATTGAAAAGTATCGAAGTCCAAAAGTATTGAAAAGTATCGAAGTGTCGATATAAGAAGTACTGAAAGTATAAAATATATTGAAAATATCGAAGCATTGATCTGGCCTGGGTAGAGTATCGATACTTACTTAAAGCATCGTTAACCTATGCCGGTATCGAGTATCGATACCACTTTGTCGTGGTCTTCAAGTTTTGGATACTTCGATACTTCGGTGCTTTTGATATTTTCGATACTTCGATACTTTTGATACTTTCGATACTTCGATACTTCTGAGTAGTATCAACACTGAACCGGTATCGTATATCGATACCTGTCTATTGGTATCGCCCAGCCCTAGTTTTGGCCAAAACATTTTATCGTATATAGCTCACCATTGGCAGGTATGATAGCCCGTGTAAGAGATATTATATTATTTAGGCGCACGAAATATGCGGGAAGAAGAGAAAACGAATCTTGTAAACCGAAATCTGTTCGTGTTTTCGACTGCTGCAGTAAAATTGAAAATAAAATATTTTCTAGCTAAAGATTAATTAAATGGATATTGTCTTGTTTTCTGACTTTTTACCATTTCTATATCAAAATGTTATAGTCTGATATACCAAATGTAAGAAAATCTAAATAAATATGACGATTTTGCACAAAAAAATCAATAAGGCATATTACAGTCATATCATTCACTTTTTACTTAATAGCAAAGAATGAGAATACTCAAACACAAAAACACAAGCAATTTCTTTAAGACAGACAGGATTTCCAGTTAAAATAAGAAACTTATGAGCACTTGAAAAGTAATGTCACCACTTTATAATATACCGGACCTAGTTTTTGTATGGCTATAAAATTTCATTTATTTGCATTTTTACCGATGCTGTTAGAAAACTTTTATGATTTATACTTTGTAAAGTGCTCTCAAAAATTTCAAAAAAATTATAAAAATTGAAGATTTCGTTGTGTTTTCTGGCAGAAATAATTTCCTTTTTTGCTGCTACCGTAATTTGTAAGAAGATGCTTCAGTTAACATAGCTGCCAGCACATTCTAAATTAATGCCAGATTGCTAAATGCAAAGTATAAACAGAAAGCACCTGAACATTCGCAGCATTCTCGATGTTTATTCAACAGAATTAACACAAACAAAGGCTTATTTATGTAACAAACAAAGTTGGCATCTAAAAAATCGGGAGCCCGAAGCTTGAAGTAATATACTCGCTCTTTCACGGATCTTAAAACTACAATAACGGAACGGTATGTTCTCATAAATGATGGTATTTTTGTTAAGATTATGTGTTTTCTGCAGGCCGACACCGTCCGAGTTATTTGGGCCCTTCATGATAACGACCCCGAATCTGGAGCCGAGATGCTGTATCACGATGATAAGAGAGGTACACAGAGCCTGCACCTGTTCAGACCCTCTATCGAAGCAGCAACGGATCTTTTGGATGGCGTCTCGAACTGGGACGTCGCCTTAAATAATGTAAGTACGGGAAAGTGGAAGTTGACATAATTCAGTTTGCATAAGGGAAAAGGCTTGGGATCCGCATCTGGGGCGAAACCTTGTCAAAAGAATCCAGTTGTATCKTATCAAAAGCTTGCATAAACCGCAAATTTATTATCTGCTACCTATCCTCAAAAACTGTTGAAGCTGTAACGTTCTTTTGTTTTCTTTTCTTTTGTTACATTAATAAGTGTATTCAGAATATCTATATTTTTCAATGCAGCCTCCGATCAATAAAATCTACGTATTACCGTACTGTTGTGGCCGTTTATGATAAAAAGAAGCTACAAATTATCATCAGACCATATCGGTACCACTTTTCGGTTATTCGCTAACGTGCGCCTTCATACGCATTTGAATGTATTTCGATGCGCATGAAATATAATTATATAGTAAAATGTTATTACGAAATGCCATATTATATCTGAGGCTTTGAAGCCAAGCAGTGCGCGCAAAGATGGATCATTTCACAACAAGTGCAAGCAAACAACCCTTTTACTATTCACCAAAGATCTATAATTCCTGGAAAAGGCCTTATATGTACATACGTACCCTCCCAGATGTTTCTGGATGGATGCAATTCAGAAATACTGTTCTTTCAGTTACTGAGAATGTATAGAACTTACTTTGTATGTGCAGTGACGATCCGTCATACTTTTTGCAATATAATTTGAATTACAGATCTTGATAATTGGTTTTGGTGTTATTTTCTGTCCAATACAGGTAGAGGTAATAGAGGTAAGCGACATTCTTTTCTGTAACAGAATAAACAGCCAAAAACAGTACAGACTTTAAAAATCGGAATCGGGGTTTACTGCAAATGTATATTAGTCTAGTACGGACAAAAATTGAATACTTTTCGCTGGTATGGTCTCCTATGCAGAAATGGTAATTTTGCTTGTCGCAACTGTAATACTATTTCTGCAGTTTGCGATATATACTTGTACTACAGCTCATTGTAGTTAATGATGAACAAAGTTGAATCGTTCTTACGTCTTTTCTGAAGCTACGCTCTAATTACTTCCATATCCAACGGATGGGAACTATTGTATTGGGGAAATAATTCAAATATTTTTATTTGCTCAGTAGCTTTAAATTGAACGTAAAAAAAACAAAATTTGAGCAAAAGAATTTCTTGTTTCCGTATCTGTGAGTCTGTGGTTTTGTGTGTGGACGCGATAACTTAATGCATGAACTTGAAATTTGGCATACATGTAAATTTCAACTACCCAAAACGACCTATTGTTTTGGGGTAAGTAGGGTATCGGGAAGGGGGTGAACATTGGAGGGTAACTACCCTTATTGCATTTTTTTTATTTTAGTATGTGATTAGTAGTATAACTGAGAGTATTATTCGTTCTTATAAATTTTCGGTACAGCAAACTGTTTAGAAGATATTAGCAAAAAAGCGTCACTTTAAAAAAACTGTTTTTTCTAAATATCTCGGAAAGTATTTAATGTATTCAAAAAATACCATCAGATGGGAAATAAAATTTCTCACAAAAAGTGTTTTAAAAATTTATCCAAAATTTTGACATTTTCGAAATATTTCCAAAAAACGTATTTTGGATATTGCCCATACGATTTTTTTAAATGATGGTATTATATAGAAAACCAAATTTCTGATAGAAAAGTACTCTTGCAATTTTTTTGTTAAGTTAATAATTCTCGAGTTATTTGGAAAAAACGAAAACTGTTTGTTTTAGAAAAAATGTTTAGAGAGAAAAAATGTTCAAAATCTGGTTACTGGTCGTACAGTATAAAAAATAAAAGCGTAAATTGGATGTGGAAG
The DNA here is from genome assembly GCA_025024175.1 of Rhyzopertha dominica. NCBI lineage: Eukaryota > Metazoa > Arthropoda > Insecta > Coleoptera > Bostrichidae > Rhyzopertha > Rhyzopertha dominica. The sequence goes on along the minus strand of QCXZ01000053.1, from coordinate 19,077,971 downwards.
TATTGATTCAATTTGCATCAGTATTTTACGCTATGTAGGTATTTTAATATTAATTTATTTTTTATCGAATGTGGAATGTTTATCTAGTATGTGAACAATAAAGGGTTATTATTATTATTATTATTATTATTATTATTATTATTACTATTATTATTAAAATCTGATTATCCAAACCGAAAGCGCAATCTTTTGCCTCTCCATCCTTCTAAATTCGCTTTTAATAAATGTTGCTCTTTCTAACAAGTGTTAAAATTTTGAAATTATTTTAGTAACTTAAGGGTACCCCATTTTCTTTAAGAATTTTTTTCCTCCAGCTCCATGTTGCGGCAACCTGAACATATTTGTTTTCAACAATAAGTAATATTAATTCTTACTTAGTTCGTTCAGTAAAAACCGCTGCAAATTGAATCAGTACTTCTACATCCAATTGTCAAAATGACATTTACGTTTTTATTTCTTATACTATACGATTAGTAATCAGGTTTTGAGCATTTTATCTTTCCACACATTTTTAAATTTAAAATTTTAAAATCGGTTTTTTCCAAATAACTAGAAAATTATTTTAAAAAATATAACAGTGCTTTCTGATCAGAAATTTGATTTTCTATATAATACCAAAATTAAAAAAAAAATCGTACGGAAATATTTCGAAAATGTCAAATTTTTTTGTGAGAAATTTTTTCCTATCTGATGGTATTTTCATTTTTTGAATATATTAAATATGTTCGGAGATATTTAGGAAAAACCTTTTTCTTTAAGTGACGCTTTTTTGCTAATATCTTCTAAACAGTTTGCTGCACCGAAAATTTATAAGAGCAAATAATACTCACAGTTATACTAATAATCACATGTTAAAACGAAAACAAAATAAAAATATGCAGAAGGGTAATTACCCCCCAATATCGCTCCCTTCCCGATACCCTACTTACCCCACAAACAATTTGGGTAGTTGAGATTTATACATTTGCCAAATTTCAAGTTCATATATTAAGTCTTTTGAAAGTTATTGTGTCCACAAACAAAACCACAGACACAGAGACAAGAAATTTTTTTGTTCAAATTTTGTTTTTTTCGCGAATGAGCAAATAAAAATTTTTGAAAATTTTTTGCGCGATACAATACTTCCCATCCCTTGGATGTGGAAGTACAAAATCGGTCTGTTTGCACATAAGATAGCAAATTAATAGTTTGAGAACACAAAACACCTACAAAAAAAATAAAATACAGGAATGCAATTACCGAAATCTTATTGAAATTCATTTATTTGCAGTTCGAGGTCTCCAACAACATGAACACCATATACTGGTGCAAGATCTTCAAAGCCCCAGATCTTAAACGAAAGCATCACATAATCGGTTACGAACCTCTGATTGGGGCTAACCATTCCGCTTTCGTGCACCATATGCTGTTGAAAGAGTGCCAGTTAAACGGAGCTGCAAACACCAAATGGGKTACATTAGCCAAGGAGAAGGGTAGACCGTGTTATGACGATTATCTCCCAGAAGAATGGGAAAGATGCATGACGCCACTGGTAGCATACGGAGTTGGCTCCAAAGGTGAGTTCTGATGGTGTAAAAAAAGTCTACGACCATTATTTGGGCTTCATCAGCATCAGCATCAACATACAGCGCCACTAGTCCACAGTTCACCTCTAAAATTTTTGGATCTTTCGGTAATGTACGACACGCTGGTGTGAAGCCAACATTGAAATTTAAAATAACAAAGCAGTGGCAGCCCGTGACTCATTGCAAGGCGAGGCTCAGAATGTGGTTGTAGCCCTCGATCACAAATCGTTATTGCAACACATTTGTAGGTTTTCCTAGACCCAATGAAGTGAGATTACTAGCAACAAAAAAATATTTCTAATGTTATATTGTCTTATTTTCGCCCTCTAAAGTTTTCCGGCAAATTCAAATATTGCTACCAACATCACTTGACCCGGCTAGAGTGGGGAGTGTGGTGGGATCGCATTTCACCACGGTAAAGCTACCGTTATTTTGCGTTTGACTCATAAAAGAGACATCTGTTCAGTGTTGCCAACTAAGCGGATAAAATTCTCGCCCAACTAAAAAATATACGTTTTAACGGTTAGAGGATATTTTAAAAGGAATAAGAAAGTTTTTAAGTAATATTAACTGTTACACTTTAGCGTATAAATATGGGAAACTTAGATTTGAAGTATCTACAATCAATTTATTTATGTTAGGTGACTCGATGATTACTGTATTCCTTGCCTGGGAAATATTATATATCCTGCTTTTTTTACCTACCAATCGAAAATTTTACCAATGTCTCACGTCTCACACAGACTGATGCAGATTTTATTATCTTAAACCAAGTAAAAGCAACGAAACATATTTCTGGAAGGAACACGATGAGCCCAACAACGAAATTTTTAACATTATAGCATAATATGTAGGAAACTAATAACTATTTATGTAAAAGAAATAATAAATCCCCTTGTATATCAACAGATTACCCCGTCTTAAAAATTTAGCGGATTCGTTGCGGCAATCTAGCGGAATTTCTATCAGCCCCAGTGGCAACACTGTACAGATAGACAGATCTGTTTGTTTACATTTGCGTTTGGCTTGGTTTTGCGAGGAAGATTTATATTTTATATTTCTGCCTCTATTTTCTTTAACACAAGCGACTTTATGTTAGTGCTGCAGCTACTGCATCACACCACAATTTTTGTCTCGATTTTTCTTCGGGTACAATTAAAATTTTCTTCTCTAGAACAATAATACTAGTATTTGCGCATGTTGGCACAAAACATTTCTTTTCAGCAGCAATTTTGTCCGCTTTTTGAACGATATAATCGTGATCGATAAACAAAAGCAAAAAACACAAGGGTTACTGAGAGGTTATGAATGACGCTCTTCGTTCGTTCGTCGGCACGTCGGCAGTTGACAGCGAAAAACACGCTTAGGCAACTGGAACGCTGAAAATTATTGTGCCGTGGCAACAACACACAGCTGCTGCCAATCACAAGCGGCAGGATCAACCTACGTCACACATTCAAATATTTAAACTTTACCATTTTTTATTACGTTTATCTAAGCGATTTGGAAAAAAATGAATAAACTGGGGTCTATTATTTTTTATGTAGATTCATATTCTGCAATAAAAAAAATATGGTCTACAACCCCATTCAGATATATAGTACGTAACCTCGCCGCTAGGGAGCTCGTTCGATATGCCCTTCTAAAAAATTGTAACTCTCTCTAAAAAGTTGTAACACATTATTGTTCTAAAATACCCACGTTCATTAGAATATTTACTTACACATTATTTTTCTAGCTGCCATGGCAACGATAGTAGGAGAGATAGCAGGTTCAAAACTTTAAACTGACAAAAGTAATGCATCTACGATTTAAGCGATTTCATTGAATGACGATTTACTTCAAGTGTCTTCTAATGGTTTTTAATTTGATCGTAAATAACATAACATCAGTTGTAACTCTTCAGTAGAATTTGTTCAAATTTCTTAACAAAAATTTTAACGGACCCGTGAAGATTTTCGCTACTCTTGATAACTCCTTAATCAAGCAATATACAGGGTCCGCCTCCTAAAACTCCCCAGGCTCATATTTCCATTACTTTTTTAGATACAACCTTAAGTTATACTCTTTCAAAATTGCATAGTGAATGTATTTTGTATTGTTAACATTGTAAAAAAGCATGTTGTCTGCCAGCTACCACCAAACACCGCTATCTACATGCGGAACGTTGATAAAGAATGAATCAGTAAAAGAGGAACGCGTGGACGTTCGCCCAACTATAACAGAAAAGTTTCCATGAAGATTGTTTACCAGGCCGTATCATTTTTTGGGCAGATAAACTTGCGAACCAAAACAAATGCATAGTTGCTCGAGGCCTTGACATTATTGCAAGTCTTGCTGGTGATAAACGTGAAGATATACTGTCAAAGACTGTCATTGGAATCTGGGAGCTGGGCAGATCAAGAGAGTTGTCAAAACTGAAGTATTTCAGCAGCACAATAGAGTTAAGAAAGAAACTGCTCTTTCTCAATGAATTGTAAATTTTACTCGTATACTTATAGTAGTCCGACTAACTTTACTGGACTACTGACAATATGTCACCGCTTCTAACTTTAATATTATCGAAATAATTACTATTAAATTTTAATGAGGACGGTCTAAACTGCATAAATAAGTAAGAATTTAGGATGGCATTGCCATCTGTCAGCATTACACTGACATGATGACAAAGCCACCTAGCACCTGCACTGATGAGCTGTAATGACAGCGAAATAGTACTATCTGCAGTTGGTTGAGGTGTAGACAGCACAGCATAGACATGCATTTTAATGCATAAATAAGGTTGCATATATGGAATAAAGACAAAATATATTAAGACAAAGGTTTGTACCTCTGTTTCTATACTTCAGTAGTTATTAAGCTACTTAAAAGGTCCAAATCCCATGTCAATGGACTGTTACTTTGTACTATGGGTATTGTTTTTTATTCCATTTCTGCAAAGAACACCGTTCTTCAGACGTATCTAATTATCACAAACATTTGAAGTTTGAAATAATTGGAAAAATAATGAATACAATATATTTTAATTATTACCTGTAAAGGAAGTTTTTATTTATTTAATTTTAAAAATCATATCATTCTTGGGACAGACATTAAAAAATAGCAATATAATACCACATTTTCACAAAGTAAACTTACAAACTTAACCCTAAAGATTTGGTTAGTAATTTGCTCATTATTGTCTAGAGCTTTCTAAATTTTCAGTTCCTTGAAACTTTTAATTTCGTACCTTTACTGCAATGATGTAATAATTTGATATCGTCAAGATCAATATTGTGATTCATTTTAAAGGCATATTCATTTGTGAATACATTGGATTTATCTGATTTACAAGTAAACAAATTGTTAGTGTTAATAATATTTTTGATCTCCTTGATTAGTTTAGATTCGTTTATGTCACTGTGTGTTATGTTTTTGTTTTTTATTACAACGCTACTAAAATCTTTAACCCGACTTATGTTTTACCTTTTCAGCATTTAAAATCTACCTCAAACGATTCTGTGTCCTTCTTGTTTGAAATGTTAGGGTTACATTTACTTGCAGTTGAAATTTGTATAAAATTCTATGAAAACACTGTACGGGGTAGGTGGAAGCACTTGAAGCCATAAATTCTTTTTTTACTCATCTGTTGATGAATATACGCAATAATTCGCCACATATTCCATGATTTGTCTATGCAGAAAATTAACATAATAACGGAGTTAGGAGATACGCAAGTTTTTGCATAATTAAAGTTGTTGACAAATTGTTTCTTATAATATGTAAATCTTTAATTTCTAAATTGATCCATTTCTCGTAAACATGTTAAATGGTTTGATTGACTTCCTGGATTTGTGTTTACATACAATTTTCATGTACCTAGCAATCAGTAACACTAGTATTTTTATATTTTGTAAATTGTTTTAAATAAATAATTAAATTAGATGAGCCTGTTAATCCAATGAAAACTAAATTGCATCTCGTTAAAAGCTATAAACTTAGGCCTGAACGATTCAAAACTGAAATTCTGGCTATATATTTGAAAAAAAAAGTGTAAGCAATTGAACTTTGAAATAAATGGATCGGTTTAATTTTTTAAGAGATTCTATATTGATACTGTTTTATTGTAATATATATAATAAAATAATAGTGGTTAATCAAGATAATGCTACTTTATTAATTAAAATAGCATTACATATTAACATTATGAATATTAAATCAGAGATAAACATAAGCAACAAATGAAATAAACAATAATGCTTAATGTATAAGCTCATTTCACATAGTTGCGTAAAAAAACAAATTATTAGCTCAATTTTATTTTTCCGACAAAAACGTATCCAACTAAAACTATAATATTAATAATAAACCAGTTTCGTACTAGTTTAGGTGTCAGGTCCCTCAGTAAATGTTGATATGGTGATCATTAAATTCATTATCGTAAACTCTTATTGACACACCTTTTCTTTCTATTGGAACAGGCAGCTGGAAATAACGTTCCACTATGTCATAATAATTCTCAAGAGTGCTTACGTGAAGAGTTTCTTCAATAGCCTTCCCAACTGCATCTTTTGATTTCAAGAACTGAACTGTTTCCGGTGTTACGTGATTCGCTACTTCAAGTGGTGTAAGGCGGTAATCATTAGTGATATTGACCTCTGCCCCATTTTCCACTAAAATCTTCACGATCTTGAACTTCTCTGATTGTACCTTCTCATCGGGTGCAAATCTAGTTAAAACATAGTGTAGTGGCGTCCAACCCATATAACACTTAGCGTTTACGTTGACTTCTTTTGATATTATGCGTTTGACTAAATCAGGCAATACCACAGCACTTGCTAGATGAAGTGCGGTAACGCCATTTTTGTCAGAGTAAAGAACATTTGCACCGTTATCGATTAAATACTTCCCAACTTTTGAAATAATATCACAGTTTGTTTTAAAGAGATTAAACTCTAGCATTTCGACTAATGCTGTCCGACCATTCATAGACATTACGTTAGCACCTTTCATTATTAAATGCTCGACAACTTCAAACAACAATTTATTGCTTGCATGCATAACTGGTGTTTTTCCCATTTCGTCTTCTTCATTGATCTTGACCTCATAACGAAGTAATAAATCAATTAATTCACAAAATGGTTGCACCGTATCAGGGTTATTCTCGTAACCAATTATTAGGCAATGTAGAATTGTTTGGCCAATTTTGTCTTTTGCAGTCTCAGGTTTAAGAGATAAAAATGTAGCTTTAATCAACTTGCCAATATGACTTATCGATTCGAGCGATTTGGCGTTTCCTGCCGCATAGTGCAACAATGATTTATGGTCGTGAAAGTCGAGTATTTGAACGCTGGCACCTTCCCTTAGCAAAATATCGATAATATCAAAGTGGCCTCTCGCAGCAGCCACGAGCAACGCGGTTTTTCCAGTGGAGTCATAATTGTCTAAATAGTTCATTCGTGATACTAAAAGTTCTGTTGTTTGAACATATCCCATATCTGCAGCTTGAAATAAAGCTTTTCCTTTGAAAAATTCGTTCGACCACAAACGTTCTTCTATCAGTGACAAATTATCAGGGTTCACCAAGAAGTTATTGTCGAGATAATTTCGCATTAGATTTACATTTGGAACATCTAATCCCCAATCAACATATATATCTCTGTATCTTCTGTTAAGTAAGAGTAATCGAATGTTTAAGACTGTTGCTTCAACTATTTGTGTTTGTTGGTCAACGGTAAAACTTTCCTTTAGCTGCATAACAAACGATTTGTCTAAATATTTCATTGCGACAGCCAATGGCGTATATCCGAAAGCCGTTTGCATCATCATCAACTTGAAAGCATATTTGTCTAAAATGGCAACTAAGAACTTCATCAGGTTCTGAAGACCTTCCAAAGCTGCCACGTACAAGCAGGACCGACCAACTTTATCAAACAGTTTATGCCTCCCATGCATCCATATATTTTGAACATGATCTATTAAATGCTTCGTAGGATCGACTCCTGACTTTTCAAAGATGTGATTAAGGAAAAACCTGATAACTTTATGCCTTTTTCTCAGCAACACCTCAGTCAACAGGAACTCAACCGTACCAGCAGAAACGAATTTGCTTGTTATGCACCTCAGCAGTTTTCTAGCGCAAAAGAATTCCTGAAATGTTCGGTGGATGAACTCTATGTTATCCCTAGCGTTATGAACTTTGTGAATCAGTCCCAGTCTTGCGTACTCGACTTCTCCATGTGATACAAAATTATCAGCTTCTATCGGAAAGTGATTGGAAAACGCCAAATCTTCAAGCTTTTCTATTAGCGAACGCTTCAACTCGTTGTTTTGAAAATCCCATAACGAGCTTGCTCCTTTATCTGTAAAGTAGATTTTAAACTTTAGCTCCACAAACTCGTCATACAAGGTAACTACGTTATCAAGTTTGAACACACTTTTGTCAATCTCACATCCATCAGTATATTTTGGTCTGGCTACTTCTAGCAACATTCGAACAAGCAGTGGTATTCCCATGATGTCAGTAATACTTTCGTTAAAGGTTGTAACAGCTGTCTGATACATTTCTTCTACGTAACTACCTAATTCTTCTTCCAGTTTTTCGTGGTTGTTTAACTGCAATCTCAAAATAGTACACCAGTGGTATTTCAGATATTGCTTTTGTTCCGATTCCGAAATTTTGAGAAAAGTTGTAGCAAATACTGGCAACTGTTCCTGCAACTCGCATAAACTGTGCGTTCTGGTGGTGACCCATACGTTTGCTGTTGTATTTTCCGACAAAAACTTAATAAACTTTACCAATTTTGAATGTAGATCTATCCCCTCGCTAAGTTTAGGTAGCTCGTCAAATCCATCGAATAAAAGGGTGAGGGGAGTTGTACTGTGATCGTTAATGAGCTTTGCACGCAAAGTGTTTCTCAGAAGACTAATACCTAATGTATCTTGACTCTGAGCCACGTGTTTTACTAAAAACTGGATAACATCCTCCATTCCTGGGTTTGCATCCAAAGAAGAGATTTCTTTAATGCAACTTTTCAAATTAAAGTAAATTCTTCCGCAATTTTTGAGTTTGCTTAACAGTTTCATGCAAGTAGTTGTTTTACCCATCCCTGGTTTGTCGGCAATAATCACTAACTTGTTCATTGTCGAAACAAAATTATCTTCATCGGTGTAATCAGAGCAATCTGTTGGGTTTCTCCACAAAATATGGGGTTTGAGATTCTCTACCGAGTTAGTTGATTTTATCCAATTTAAATGACCTGAATTTGTACATTTTAGAACATGAGCTGCTGTCCGTAAACTGTTTGTTATTCCGAACGCATCATTAACAGACTTGACTATATATACATTCTTAAGGAGCCTTATTTCTTCTGGGAATGAGTTTTCTTTTTCCTCAGTAACAAATACGCAAGTGTCTATGAGTTTATTACAGACCAGTGCTGTTTCCACATGACTCTTATCTAGGAACCAACGATTTTGTAGCTTTCTAATCAAGCCTAACTCTATATTAAATATGCGCTTACAAATATATGTTGTACCACTAAAATGTTCCAGCCAAATCACTTTATATGATAAATTATCTTTGCAAAACTCTTGAAAATCATTCATCTGTTTGGTAATATCTTCTTGTGCGTAGTACTCCACTCTGATAAGCTCTTGTCTGTCGGCAGTTATAAATTCATTTTCGAGCTCGTTACCTAACAAGTGATATATGCAAGGTTGCTTTCTAATGCAACTTGCAAAAAATTTTGTATTTTGTCCTGTAATTAAACACCTTTTGATATCCTTAATGCATAACTTAACGTTTACGTCTTGATAAAACACATCCATAGAATAAATGTCAGGGAGCTCTTTATCAAGCGTCTGTTTTAAAAATATAGCCTGCGATTCTTCCGTCAAATTTAAGAATTCCAACGGAGTACGATGATATGTGTGTATGGTGGGATACCTTTTAAAAAGTTTTAACAACGCATCTTGGTCATTGCAAGTTGTTATTAGAATGCACTTTCCAGTGTATGTTTTGCTCTTGCCAATGTAACTAACGATACTGTCCAGAAAGCCTGATGACTGTGATGGATCACACTCAAGCAAAACAACGTCGGCCATTTTCAAAACAGTAGATATATCTATAACTTTAAGCAGTGTTTCCAAGTGTCGCCATTTTAAATAAACGGAAACTTTTTCCTGTGTTTCGATGTTACTTTTTTGTAAAACACTATGAATTGCTGAGACGACTGAAAAATCATCAACGACCAATGATTTAACACGTTGATCTGAATTAGAAAGAAATTCATTCAATCCGAAACTGTCTTTAAAGTGTAATTCAGTGTGGGTTATTGTGTAAGTGTGCATGTTTATAAACGAGAGTATTATGTTTTTAAATCTACGTATACTATACTTGATGGTTTTAATAACTTCATTTAAGTCCTCATCATCTGCTACCCTCAGCTTGTAAGCTACACCATCCAATGCAATTTTTGGTAATCCAGTAATCATATTTACTTTATCGTGCAGTATTTCCAGCATAGTGAGTAAATACAGTTCTTCGGTAGAAAACAATCTCAATGTACACGTTTTGCCATCGTATTCTTGCACATGGTGGCGTTTGTCACTTCGTGATGGGAAATCTATTACTTCATGAACAACTTCTGAAAGGGGTCGGTCCAAGTCGAAAGCTGTTACTATGTTAGTTATCGCATGAGATTTAAGCAAGCGACTTAAGGAATTAAATTTCTGAATCCATCCGTACCATTTTTTCTTGAATCCGTATACAGTTCCTAAATGATGATTACTGGTGTTAACAAGATTTGGCACTGAAAGGTACACGGAGATATCCAGTCTTTTGTCTAAATCTATTTGGTCCAGGTACTTAGGAGAAAAATCTGCTTTCATTTTCGTTAGCATCTGTCTGCATCCGGGTGTGTCAAAAGCTATTGTATGAGGATGAAAATCTCCAACATTTTCTGGATTAAAGAAAAACTTATTTTCAGGTTGTCGTAGTCTTAAACACTTTAGGGAAAACGTTGTAATTTGTGCAAGCCATCCTCCCAGAGAATGTCCTGTGAAACTGATACGAACAGAGGGATGTTTTTGGACTGCTTCTCTAATGATTTCTGCAAACGTAATTGCTGAACCAATCTGTGGCACGTATTGCGTAAGTGTTACGCCTACGAAATCAGTTACAAAAAGGATTGACATGATATTCTTGATTGATTTCACAACAGTACCCCTGTGGGCAACAACAACTTGATGTGATATGGGATTCCAAAATGCAACACCAAAATAACAGTTGCCCCAGGAATTATTGGACGCTGACGTTAGAAACACCCATCCTTTGAGTTTGAGTTCTTCTGTATATTTGGAGCATGACAATTCATCATCGTATGCTGCTTCAGACATTAACGCCATTTCTCTAGCAGATGGGAACGGTTCCTGATAAAGAAATTCTTCGTCTTTTGGAGAAATCCTTTCTGCGAAATTGGGATCACTTAATATCAGCTTTCTGTCTTTCTTAATTACAACGTTATGTGGGAGACTGTGTTGTTGTGCTTCATTGTTTAAAGTGAAGTACTCTTTTCCGTTATGGTTCGTTATATCAAGATTCCTCTCAGAGAATCTGGTGAGGTTCGCTAACCATAGCCTAGTTTTATTTCCCCCAAAGCTTAATTTCGTGTCTTTACTTTCAAGTGAATTTTTGATGTATTTAGTAAATGTCACTGCTGATCCAATTTGAGGCTCGTATCGATGCAACTTTAAAGCCTTAAAGMTGCAAGTGAACAGATACCATATACCAAACAGAATATTTGGGCCCAAGATGTTGAACATACAGAAGGTTGCTGCATGGAAGATGAAAGTTTTACGCAAATTTGGATTCCATAATGCTGCACCGAAGTAGCCTTTACTAAAAGCTGTCGTCACCAATTGCCAATCTTGTGGTAATTTAAGATTCCTTTCAAAGTTTCCATCCGTGTATGCAGCTTCGACCATTAATGACAAGTCGTGTTCTGAGGTTTTTGGATCCAACGGATAACTTTCGTTTGTTTCGTTGAAAATTTCTGCGTAGTCTTCGTTGCTCAACTTTAAACCATAGTCTTTTTCAAGACCTACCAGGAAGTTTATTTCCTTTTCGCTGATCTTAAAGTTGTCTTCTTCGGCCTTGGATGACCTACAAGAAGCATTCATTAAAATATATGGATATTAACATGCAATAATTGGGTTAATGTTGCTTTTTTCTTGTTATATTAATAGTATTATATTTGTTTAATCTTAAGCGGATAGTTCATTACCCCCGTTAACAAAATAAAAAGGGTTAGCATAAAAGTATTGTTAGGTGCAAGTTATTGAAGTTCTCTTAACACGGCTACCTGATTAGATTGAAATATTGATATTAAAATTCAGTTAGTGTTATTTGCTATATTATTGTATTTTTTTATAAAGTATGTGTTTTTATAAACATTTGGCATTACTTAAGGTAATAATTTCTTTACAAACCTATCATCACCAACGGTGGGAATATTTGACTGCAGAAATGACTGATCTTCTTCTCGTGTATCATCCATATCGTGTGATTGCTAGCAAGGCCGCTATCCTTCTGAAGAATACCTGAAAATCATTAATGTATAGTTATTCTTACGTATTCATACACATTGGCACATCAGTTTGAACAGTACATATACATATATTTCCTAGAATCAACATTTGTATATTCCTATATATACATATTTTCGTAAAGGTTTTATGTAATTTGATACTTATATATTTAAAATAAATAATTTCTTGGGAAAACGGCAAGGGTATTTGGGCTAAATTAAGCAATGGATTTTTTTTAAATTTTATATTTTTAAAATTAAATACATAACGGACATTTTTTATGATTAAAACTTCGTAACACTTACCGTTAACTACAGATATAAAAGGGAACGAAACAACGAAAACATAAAACTGATTGGGAAAAATTAAACTATTACAGAATAGATAATAAATAAATAAATAAATAATAGCTGTCCAACCGTGAAATTGACAAAACTAACAAAAATTTTTCGACATAATCAAGGATAGTTTTGTCAATTTCACGGTTGGACACCTATTAATTATTTATTCAGTTCTGCCATACGGCAGTCTGTAATAGTTTATTCTTTCCCAATCAAAGTTTTATGTTTTCGTTGTTTTGTTCTCTTTTATATCTGATGGAGTTAACAGTAAGTGTTACGTTGTTTAATCATAAAAAAATGCCTGTTATATATTTAATTGTGTCCTGACGATGGGGCGATTATGGCTCGAAATATAGACGAAGGTAAAAAATCCATTGCCTAATTTAGCCCAAGAAATTATTTTAATACATCCGGCAATTATCTGTCGCTTATATATTTATATTTTTATCATTCCTAAGGTTGTGCCCTTGAACTCCTTGTAAAAAATAAAAACACTAAAATAAAAATACAGTTCCTGCTTAGAATGATATAAGCCTCATACGATTTAATTATAGCAGTATGAACAGTAGTTGCTTTAAATCTTGATAGGAAGGATCCGCTCTATAATAAAAAGGATTTTTTACAGCAATCGCACATATTTCCAGAAGTATTAATTAGTTAGAACTATTCAAAAATTATAAGCAAGCATTATGTTGAGATCCGCGTGTTTCGATAATAAATAACTGTACCGCTGTTTGTTACAACACTCGTTTTTATTTAACACTCAAGAAGAAGATTTACGTATTTTACACTAGTTACATTCCTATAGTGACCAGTTTAATTACTACTGACCTAGTAAATAGTCAAGTTAATCATCCCTGACTTAACATTCCCCCTTAATTTACAAATTATAACCAAGTTTAAACAACTATAAGAAACTTGATAAAATAAAATAACCAGACTGTTATAATCTAGCAATTGTCAGGATGATTCCAATAATCAAACACACGGCCATAACTAATTGTATATTACAAGTTATGTACAAAGATCCACAATAATTACAATACAACCTTTTATTCTTGATTCTAACAACGTTCTCCCCGTTTTACGTCTTCTAAAATCTAATCTTGCTTGATTGACCACAACTCAATCTCATCTAACTAATTATATCCAATTTTTCAATGACGTTTTTCAGTCGTCTCTCCAATAGCATTCAAGATTACAAAATCACGCCATACACATAAATTTTAGCTCAACTGTCATTCCTTTAACTTTCGTAACGCACTTGAACAATTATAAGTGTTCCTTCACAGTAGGGCACGTCCACCTGGACACACTTTACTTCTTCAAGCGAAAAACATAGATATGTTCAGCAACTGTAACTAACCCAGCCACCCTTGCTTACCTACCGCACGCATATTTTCTGAAATACAAAAATATGTAACAAGACTTCCAAAATCCTTAATAAAATTGTACTTGACGTCAACATGTTTTAAAAGCCGATGTACTCACTTTTCTAGTAAATGCTCAACCGACTGATTGTCTTCGTACACATTACAATCAACGTTCATGTCTGAGAGAAGTTGCTTTTGCTAGAAAACTCTGCTAGAACTGCAAGACTAGGCTTATCGTCAACAGACGCCGGATACATGTGCATATATGTCAGTGGCGGCTCGTCCGGGTCGGCAGGGTCCAGGACCCAGAATTTTGATCGAAGAAATTATTTTTTTTCGTATTTTTATGTATATTTTGTTTTATTATGTTCAGATATCTTGAAACAGTTGGAGCGTATTGTTTTACATTACCATCAAATTAATAATTAGCCAAAATCACATTTTTACGGGTTATCCCGAAAAATTTACGCTACTCGGCAACCGTGACTGGGTCGTGTTTGTCATCCAAGCGCTGGGTCGGCAGACCGCATCGTAAAAGGAAGCAATAACATCGTTTTCCTACGAGCTGAACAAAGACGCAACCCTGCGCGCATATTGAATCCTGAGGCGAAAATCGAGACTGCGATGCCTGGGGCCGGCAGACAGCATAAAACATTAAAACGGACTTCATTTATTTCAATTATTTCAAGTTTTTTTTTAATCAACCAATTATGTTTTCTACTGGGTATTACAAATTATCTGATTGACACCTTTACATGCTTACAGTTTTTTATAATCATAATTTAATTTTACTTATATATGTTTTTATTGAGGTTAATAAAGGAGGCCCGGCATTCATAATCGTCGGATTCAGAAAATTAATTTTGACATGTACATTGAACAACAATTATATATATAGTTCAATACTGAAATCACGAAAAACTACCCGAATGTTTTACGAAATTTTTCATTTTCCCAAGATTATTGTAAGAGCTAACCTCTTAAATAAACAATTTTAAGCAGATACCTTCAAACATTTAACAGAATTAATTAAATACATGTTATAAATTCAGTCAGTCTGAAATCATTGAAGAATTTCACACAAAAAGAAAATAACAAAATAAGTAAGCGCCAATACCCATATAATCGCTTAATGCTGTCTGCCGGACTTCCGAATACATCTTCGGATTGGGTCGACATATATCGACTTCCTCTCCGGTGCAGTACAGGTGCACGCTTAACGTTGAAATTATGTAGCTAGTTGCCAGATTAGGCTATTTGTTACCAAATGAACTATCTTTTTAACTTGCGGCGATATGAAAATTTACAGAAGTAGCAAGTAATAAACAACAACAACTACGAGTATATACAAAACTATTTACTAATTTATAAATAAATAATATTGACTAACTAGAGTGGACCAAAGTTTTTACTGCCGACCCAATAGAATTTGTCACCAGCCGCCACTGATATATGTATGTATATGTTATCCAGCCTCTGTTGACGATAAAGCCATTACAGTGTTGTAGTTGTATCGGCTACTGGAGCAGCTGGTGTTTGTTGTTTTAATTGTGATGCCACTTCGTGCATTTTTTCTTCACTATTTCCTGCAAAAATTATGTCATCCACATAATGCAATAAATACAAATGTATATTTCCAGTTTTTAGATTATGCAAACATTTGTTACTTCCAGACTGTTCAAATTTTAAGGATTTTACGAAATTATTAAGCACTGCATTCCACTCTCCTCGTGATTGTTTTAATGTTTAGGTTGCAAACAAGATCAGAGCTGGTTTCAAAACTTGGTGGTTGTTTCGTAAAAATCTCCACATGTAAATTTCCATGCAAGAATACATTTTTGCATCCGGTTGATTTGCAAGTAAATTGTATCCGTTGATCATAGAAGGTAAAGTGCATAGTGTACCTAAATAAGTTACTGGTACGAATGTTGCAGTCGATATCTTTCTTCTGCGAGCAACCTTTTACTACCAATCTTGCTTTGTATCTCCAATCTTCCATCTCCTCCATGCTTAATCCGTTTGCAATTAATTGCCTGTTTTCCTGGAGGTAACTTTGATAACGTCCGCATGTTACTTTCATGTAGTCAAGTTATTTCCTTCGTTAACTGCCTTTTTCCTTAATTTCTCCTCAGGATGAAGGTCAATCCTCGGTGTATGATTCTGCACTGAGAGCTATGTATGGTGTATCATAATCACATAACCAAGCCTTAGATTTTTTTGATCTTCTAGTTGTCTGCTCTTCTGATGTCTCTTCTTCAGCTTCTACTGTATTACTATCTTCTTCGCCATTTCCTCAATGTCCCAATTTATTCCCAGAGTAACGAGCGGCAACATAGTTTTGGGGAAAAATTGAATGACGACGTTGGATTTTTGGCAGTTTAACTGTTTAGAAAACGTGACTTTCGAAATGTCGGTGGAAGCGTGTGCATAAAAGCAATGCTATTTCTAACGCTCAGTCATAGAAATCTCATTACTTAATACTAATTTCAATCACTAGAGCTGAGACTTTTGATTCGAATCAAATCGTTCCTTCAGTCGCGTAGTTTCGAATCATTCATGAATTATTACCAAAAACGAGTTACCGGGCTATAAGACCTTGTTAAAGAGAGCTGCAAAGTGCGTACCGTAACTAGTAACTATAGCAGTGTTAACTTTTTCTTTTTATTTACTATTGCTTTAACGGTAAAAAATCATACCTAACAAATCAGTATGTATAGTGGAATTATAATGGTTTGATATTTGCTGATAATTATTATAGCTTTGTTACAGTGATGGGTATTTACACGTAATATCTAATTTTCTAGATAAAGCACTTTGGCGTAGATTTTTGAGTTGAAAATATAGATGAGCATATTATGGTTAAAGTCTATTAGGTACATGCTAAAACTAAAAGGGTAATTAATTTGTTTCTAATTTCTGCTTTTTGTTGACCTTTCCACGAGTCGAATACATTAATTTTTTTAAAATTTCATAAAAAAATTTTTGTTATCTGGATCACATACTTGCATAACACATATTACTAAGTAATCCAAACGATTTTCATTATTCTCGTAGAAAACAGGTAAACAAGTATTACATTCCGCATTTCTCAAACGGCACTAGTAGGTTGTTCTTAATTGATTTAGAATTCTTTTGTGCATCATGAATTAAAAGTGCTATCGTCGTCTCGTCAACCGTAATTCAAGTTTAAACGATTGATTCATTAGCTGTGAGTCGAATCAAACGAATCAAGGCATGAAWCGTTAAAATCTAACGACTCGCTAATTTACGACTCAACTTTAGCAGTACATTTTAAGTTTCCACCGTTTCATATGCGCGCATTGCCTGCCCGTCGGAAGCCATATTGAATGACCTAATTTTAAAAAGCCTAAAGGAGGTTATATTTTAATCTGTCATGTATGTGCTTGATATCGTTGATTGATTTCACCATTATTCAGATCAGAATTCATTTCTTTAATGAGATAAAAATAACACGTGATTGTCAGTTTCATTTGTGCACTCAATGAATTTCTGAGTTTTTGAACTGGACTCCGCGTTCAGAGAAACATACCGACTGAAGTGGACTGAAGTCACAATTCGCTTTTCGAGAAGAAAAAAAACGAAAAATTAATTTTGTTATTTGATTAAAATTATTTCGACTTATAACAATAAAATATTATTTCTTTTTCAATTGGATTATTTTAATAAAATTGTAACCTCTCCTGACTAGGTGACCCCCCCCCCCCGATTTGAAAGCTGGATCCGCCCTTGATTACTATTACCTTTTCTTGAGAATTCCACAAGCGATAGCTATTTGGTACATAACCCATCAAGTAAGATTTCCTGCTTTTGCAAAAACTGCAAATATGCAACACAACTATCTCAGTGAGATTACTAAATTGCTAAACATACTACTTGCCATAAAAGTATTTTTATTCATTCAATTATATTTTAAACAAAGTCCTGCAAAACTGACAAAAAGCCTATTTCTATCAAAATCTTCTTAGATAGTTATGTGTAGTATAGTGAGCAAAAATTCTCGATTATCGATTCCAATCAACACTGCTTGCTTTATTTCTATTACTGATTTAAATAAACATTTTATAGTATTATACTTAATCATCTAATACTCACCTATTTCCTAATTATTAGAACACATTTCTGCTGCCTAAGCTTTCGTCGTGTGTTGCCAGGCACTATACTCAACAAAAGTTCTCAATTATCGATGTTACCAAGTACGTACCGATGCCTGTATCTTATCTTAGATAAGTAATCTGTCGATCCTTTTATATTTTCTTAGAGATTTAGTCAATCCAGAAAAAAATATTGCTTGTAAAATCAAAGGGAACATAAACAAATGAAACAAATAATAAAACTACAAGAAGTAGAAGAATTCAGAGTACTGATAATAAATAATATGTAATGTCAAAACCGCTTTACAACAAAAATAAAAGGGAATGCTACACGTTGTTGTTTTGGTAAAGGCGTTAAGGTGTGCCGAATGGACAGCTAGTTTCCATTTCTTCTTAAAAAAAAAACAAAGTAAAACATTCAAAGTTGTTTATTCCACATGGTAGAGGTTTAGTATTTTACCTAGTCCTTTTAGAAATAAGCTAAAAGCTTTTTATCTTAGTTATGTGCGCAAAAACCCATTTATCAGGGGTTTCACTGCAAGCGTGCTCTACTACTTGCACTTTGGAAGTACCCATCATTTAAGATAATATTTTGTCGGATAGATCGCTGTCTCTTGAAAACACTGACAAAAAGTTAACAGTCTGACGTTTCGATTACACCTGTAATCTTTGTCAAAGACCCTCGTATACCCATCATTTAGATATTTGATATGATTTCCTATATTTAGCAGCCTTCTGAGTAATCTATCACCGATCTCAGAGCTGATTTCAGTTGGTAACGTCTGTAGCTTTATTCGCTAGTAATTGAACGATATGAAAATTTTTTTTTCTAACACTAAATTAACAATGTTTCAAACCATAAATTTAATAAAATTGCAAAAATTGGGTTTTGTATTGGCAATAAACATAGTTAGGATGATGACATAAGCATTAAAAAAAGCACGTGGAGTCTAATCTTTTTTTGCAGTAGCGAAAGACAAAAGCCAACAATAGGCAGTGGGTACAGTACAACATTGCCGTAATGTGTTTCCACCTGCTCCTGGGAATTTGGCATCATACCGGACATCAGTTGAAATAACTTATTTTATTTTATTTAATGTTTCTGATCTCCTTGATCAGTTTAGCTTCCTTTATGTCATTATGTGTTGTGTTTTGTTCTTTCATTACTATATTACAGAAATCTATAACCTATGTTCTACCTCGTCAGCGTTTAAAATAAACTGTAAATCTATCTCAAACGATTTTGTGACCTTCTTGTTTGGGCTATATTTGTTAACAGATGAATTTTTATTTATATAAATTTGTCACTCTCTTATGAAAACACTATTGGATAGGTGGACACATATATTCTTGTCTATGTTCGTTCAGCCGTTTATACTTTAGTTTACTTAGTTTTTTTATGTGTGTACGAGATAACGTTTATGTGTGGGCTTTGCTATATGATTTGTCTATCCAGAAGATCAAGTTGTAACGGAATCGGGTGATACCTGAATTTTATGTAGGTATAATTTGTAACGTAACAAGCTGTTAAACTAACACTTGAAAAATTGTGAACAGCTTTTTTAACAGAATATAACGGCGACGAGTTTTTCTTATTTTTCATTAAGAAGGAATAAAAATTACGCATACATTGTAATGAGACAAATTGAAGAAGACGAAAGTCGGCATCCAACTATGAAGCAATATTTATTATACGGGGTAAAGTAAAAATATTTACAAAAATCACCTTATTTGCAAAATATCGTAATTGGCAAAAAATTTTTTAGACATTTTAACATTTTAAAAAGACCTACAATTTGACATATAACTTAAGTTTTAGGTGGCGGACCTTGTATATTTGGAAATTGTATGCCTAATCTTTTTTGTTTCGCAGTTATTGTACAAAAATATAGAGTTTTATAAATAAAATTATTTTATAACTAATACCCAAGGTCCACACGTTTACTCATAAATTACTATTTTCCTGATTTTCATCTAGTATTAATTGTTTGGTGCTGTTTATACTTAAAGAATAAGGGCATGKAATTACCTGTAACTATATAAAACATAATTGCTATAAAAATGCAGCACCTCGATGGATATGTCACAGAGAAGTAATAGTCCGAAATACTCGGGGGTGTTACAAATCTATTCCTGTTTATATTATACCGGCTTAATATGAATGGATGGAAGTTTTAGTATTATTTTTATTTACTGTTATTCGTGGTAAAACTAACAGACCACTGGTTAGTACATTTTATAAAACAAAAGGCAGTAAACGCTCAACAAGAAACTAAGATGGTACATAAAACAATGACTTGCCAACATTACATTTATTCAGCTGCCCATACTAGAAACATTATAATAGCGATAAAGACCATGCTAAGATATAATATAAATTGTCACGTGAGACGTCACGAAATGCTTAATCGAAACTGACAATTGCCGATTCGAGTCGACAGAGTTCTAATCTATCATAGGACGCTAGTTCGCTCAGTGGTCACATACACAATATACATTCGGACACATCCCTACCGAGTAGCGACCACCGTATAAACCGACAAACTAGGAGCTTCAGTACCAAGTGCATAATTCATTTGATTTTAAAACGATTCCTTGTTATACCTGCTGACAGAGAAGCATCTGTACTCTGTAGCATGTGCCAGTTGCCTGTAATAGGGTCGTCCCGCACATTAAAATTTGATAGTTTTAACCTATGCCTTTTATTGCTTACATCATGAATACTAGTGCCACGCATCTATTTTGCTTTCAGATTAATTCAACTTATAACAAACGGCGCTAGAAAAATTACCCTGTTTCAAATATTTCCTTAAATCCGCCAACAACTACGCAAAATGTTCCAAATTTCCGTCATGCGCACTGTTACGGCTCCCTAGGTAACAAGGTGCTCACTGTTGTCAGTTTTATAAATAACCAGAGAAATACAAATCATGCAATGGGAGTGAGAGAGAGGGGCGAAAGTATAAGTGTAACCATCAACGACAATATTATAATGTAAACATAGGAATAACCTGTAACTGTTCATCAGCAGTAGT
Source organism: Rhyzopertha dominica (assembly GCA_025024175.1). NCBI lineage: Eukaryota > Metazoa > Arthropoda > Insecta > Coleoptera > Bostrichidae > Rhyzopertha > Rhyzopertha dominica. Next base: position 19,056,976 of record QCXZ01000053.1, on the reverse strand, counting down.
ATTCTTACAACACAGAACAAAACACTTCTTAACGTAAGCCAGTCTGACATGGAAAAAACAACAGATTATCCAAATACTTCGACAACATTATGCTCCACCACTTAATCTGACAAATACGAAACTCGAAAGTTTGACCAAACTATGTAAATAAAAACACATGGCTAGAGTTGTTAGGGTTATTCGTTACACATATGACACATGCAGCACGTGCGAACGCGCAATGTTGTCAGCGGTACTTTACCGTTTTCTTCCTAACGACGGCCAGAGATCGTCCTGACAATTTCAAAATTTATCATATCGTTGTCATACGAAAGTATACAAACTAAACATTATCAAGCTTCAAGCATCGTTTAATTCCTCATAATAAAAACATTAGTTCTAAAGCAGGTTAGATGGTTAAAGTGCTTTCGTATTTCAGCAAAAGACCAGTGAATGCGCTTATTATATTGAACTGTTCATTATAAAACAAACTGACTGAAGGATGATTTAAGTTATTTTCACAAATACGTTTTAAGTTGACCTAGGTATCAATGTCACAATGCCAGTTTACGAGTACATTCCTCACGGTATCGCGAAAATTTGCCCACATTGGCAATGCGACGCAGCTCAAAAAAAATGTAAAAATATATTACTTGCAATGCCGCTAGAGCACTGGCTATTATTGGCGTTTCTCGCTTTCGTCAGCATGCGAACCTTTTACGTCAACTACGTGGCGGAATATCGAGGCATTTGAAACGGATATTGAAAAATCTATACTTTCACATTTTTTTCTCGGCAAAGAAGAACTGGAAAAAATCGCAAAAGAATGTCTTTGAGCTTCAATTTTTATGTACATTTTAAATGTAAAATAAAAAGAAAATGTGAGACGACCACATTCTACTAATTCCTTTATCATCCCTGTCGCGATTTCGCGCAGCTAAAACGAGCAAGTACGGTCCTCATCATAAGATGTTGAACACGGATACAGGAGCAACGAGTCTGTCTTCTACAAGTACTTTACCAGTATTGCGACATCGATTCCATATTTGCACAACAACAAAAATCGGTAGTTGATATATGTTGATACATTTTTTGAATTTCAGTTTAAGTAAGTTTAGACTCTTATCCGCCTTCGTATTTTTTTAGGGATTGCAGCCAACAGTGAATTATAGCTTCGGCAATGGTGATAGAGCATTAAAAAAAATCGTAAAATTTTAAATATATGTACTTCTTGCTGCTTGTACATGAAAAATATAAAAAATATAACCTCTCTGAATCTTTGCAGTTACTCTATCACTTTCTTGCTCCTCAGTTATAGTTATCTATTATTCAGACATCAATCCAATTGGGTATTATCACTTTTTTGAAAATTACGTAAAAGGAATCTTAAAGTGCATATATATCGTACGCCATGTTAAAAACAACAAAAAAATATTTGTAGGTAGAGAATTTCGGGTCTGAAATTCGCCAAAACGCTTCTATCCAAGGTTATTCAACTCGTGACGTCAAGTGTCATGTAAACATTACCTAGGAGCGTGCTGTTTAATGGTCTAGTATCATTCTTGTATTGGCAAAGCTTTTGTGTGGTGTTTATTGAAAGGACGGTGTAAGAGGTTGCACCAAAAAGTAATTTGTGTAGCTTTACAAGCATCTATTATGTATGGAAAACAAAATAAGTGTTGTTTTGTACATGGTTATAAAAGTACTTCAGTCAGTACAGCTAACAAAATTTTTGTAACCGTTTCTGGAGATTATCAACGTATGAAAAAGTTGTTTAAGGTGCCCCTAGACGTGATATGCCGATATCGCAAAGTTTTTTTTTTTTTTGTTGTGAAGATCATCTTAATTCTTACTGTAAGTTTTATTATTCCTCTTGAGGTTATAAGTGTTTACCATTCAGTTTCCATTTTGTTATAGCTTGAAGAGGATATGAAAAATTATATACGTTTTATGTTGATAGAGGGAAATGTTATAATAAAGAACGACGTTGTTCCCCATATATTCGACTATTAGCCGGACCGGAAACGAGCCGCAAGAGCCCCGAAAATAAATAGCAATTTATATTTGTTCTGACCTCTAAAATAAATGTCAAGTTTAGGGTACGTTTTTGATTCTTACATTTTTATCTTTACAAATAGTATGTTTCCAGCAAACCACTGTGATCAAATTATCAATGCTACGTTAATTTGATAAAAAGTTCACTTATGCTATTGCTTTTGCTTTTACGTTCCTCATCTCCGCCGCTTTGAACCGCTCGCCGCTGTACACAAATTCCATAACAATGAAAATGCCTTAAGAAGTCATAACTCATAAGTATTTCACTTATTCTTGGCGTATTTTAATTCGCTTGTCACAAAATGAACGCAATCAGCAAACTGATAAATTGACGGGCTGAGGCTGACGCGTGACGCGCTGACCCCAAATGTAAACAAGCGGCCATTTACAAGACCACTGACGTCACGGCCAATATGTTCGCGTTTTGGCGGTCCCTTTTACTATTAACATTTTTAATATTAAAAATACACCTTACGATCCACTTTTTCGAATCTATAAGATGTCACAGCTGTTTTGTGGATTAGATGCTACCTATTAATATGTAATTTAATAAAATATAAATACATGGCAAATACCCAATTGTGAAAAATGTCTTACATATTCTTTATTTGCTAAATTCGAACGCAAATATCGCACAAAACTATTCACTCATGCTGCGATCAATAGATACATCCAGATGTTTTTTCTATGAGACCTACTCTGAATATTGAATATTTTACTCAATTTGATTTTGATATTCGGCATACACGTATAATGTTATCCATAACTGTTTTCATAGCTGTCTTTCATCATTTTAATAAAAGCTGCTCCGCATTCTTAACTATGCTATTATTACCTTCATCAAGTGGACGAGAAATCTGGGAAAAGGATATATAACTCCGGAAATGAGGACTGTATTATATCATTCTCGACATCCACTTTAATTGTCTCATTATTTACCCAAGTTAATGAACTTTCTGTTTTAAATTATACCCACACTTCGTACGGGGTAAAAGGTTGATTCAGGATTTATTTTGTGCGAATATTTTACGCATGCTGGTGTCGATTTTTGGCTTCAAATATTCTGTAAAGTCTGCTGGCGCGTTAAATTTAACATTTGGCCATTTTTGTGGGAGATAATTAACTACATAAGGCATTTTGGCTAATCTATGCTAATGTGGGCAGAAATGATACTACCTGATCTTCGGAATCAGGGTGTTACAATAAATACACTTAAGAGAATAAATAATCTCCTAAAATTTATTATAAAAGTTCTTGTGTTGGCCTTCTATAATCATGATCTTTGAGATGGTGACACCATTTTAGTGCCAAAAGACAAATAGATTCTTTCTTTTTTTTAAAAGCACACTCAGTTTAGACTTGGGTGAGATCTATGCCCGTCCAGAAATATTATTATTAGAAATTCATGTTCATTTTTCACAAAAAAATATAAAATAATGATTTGGCGGCCAACCATTTTCAGGTTTTCCTATATTTGAACCTCACAAACGTCTCTCTATGTGTTCAGTCAGTAGACAATCGAATTTTAAAAATTGTATGAATAGTTGCAAGATCTCAGCAAGATTTACTGTTATGAACGTCGCCATATTTTCTTTGTGTGCATTAGTAAAAGTTCCATAAACCTGTTTCATCCATATTTCGTACGTCATAATTAAATTATCGTATGTTTCTGGTGTAAATATCTGCATGCTAAATCTGTGATATTTTCTTTCTTTTTGCGGAATAAAGTAATCCGTCCTTGTCAACTTCTAATCTCGTTCTGGAGCAAGCAAATTACTGTCTTATAGGGTTCAGGAACGATAACTTTGTGGTGGAATAAGATAAACCTGAGAATACCATAAGATCTTAAAATTCTTGCAAACGGTATTGCATTCTTTATAACGTTAAGGGCATTCGTTAGTTGCTGTAGTCAGTTTTCAAACAATGTCATTATCAAATATATGAGCTATAACAATAAAAATACAAAAATAACATCTTGATAGCTACGTGTTGGAAACATACTGTAGCCTTGGCAAGAGTCCTGAAAGAGTTTTAATAAATGACAAAACGTAGGTATAAAGATTACACTTTCTCTTCTTCAATACATCACTTATATGAAAAAGATGACAAACCCTTCATCATTCATGCCCATTGTTTTGAAGTCTGGAATATCAGTTTTAATGGATATATACTAAACAATACCACGCCTGAAAATCTTGCTTTATCCAATTACCCTCCCTTTACCGCGCATCGTGACAAGAGGGTACAAAACAAACAAGACGTAATGAAGTTACGTTGGAACGGTTTAAAATTTGAATTCTAAGGTACGGGAAAACGTAAAATGCAGGATGACGCAAAGTAGAGAAAACGCCGTACATATTATTTAGTTAAATTTCTGACAAGCGTTGCCACTTTGAATACAAATTAGAGAACCGAAGTATTATGGTCTTCTGTGACATTTAACAGTAGCTGGTTCATTTAAGAAGTTTTAAATTCTTACGATCACACTGCTGTCTCCAGGATCTATGCGAGGGTATCCGTAAAAACAAGCCACCCGATATTTTGGCACTTTGACTCAAAACCGTACGGTAAGGTCAATTTTATATTCAGGGGGTGTACTTAAATGTGTACGCCGCTTCAACCCTAAACAGGGAAAGCATCTCATTATTATCGTCTTTTTAGTGAGAATATAAGTAAAATATGATGTTAATTTTATTAACATAAAATAAACTTTTAATAATATACATAATAAAAGGTTTAGGAATTGAAATTTCATATTAAAATAAAAGTGGTTTGTGAATCTGACTAGTGACTACGACGTATATGTCACRTTATTTGTTATAATCATTATATTGCATGTAACATTTCTGGATRGTGTTATATGTGTATTATATTTAGCATATACTGGTTAAAWTTTCGAAGATTCCTTTCCCTAATATAGCTGCCTATTGATTGATTGATTGAACCAGCGTACGGTAGCCATTTATGCCGCTCCCGGTTATACCGCCGGGCCGGCTACGTCTACGCTGGGTTAGAGGGGTAACACGCTTGTTGCTAGTGGGCTCCCCCGTAGCGCATGTTACAGGATTTTTTTGGGGATTGGAATGGGAAGGTTTTCAGGGCATCCAACTATCGGATACTTTTTATTAGCCTCCGTGTTGGATGGTAGCTTAGTTCGGCTGCATTGTTCTTGTTCTTCCTCGGACGAGCTGCTGTCTGAGATTGTATACAGCTTTAAGACATCCTTATTTATTGTTTTCTTGTCTTGCGATTTCTGACCACTGTTTTTCGGTTACTTTTTATTCTGCTATGATTCTCCCCACCGTTCTCCACTTGTAGCACGGTCATCCTACTTTGAGCTTGTTGCTGTTTTCCACGCCTTTTGTAGTATATGGGAAGCTTCTCGCAGGGTGCATTCGGCCAGTGAATGTTTTTCTTAGATGTTTCCGTGTTTGATGTTGGCTTAGCGCGGCTTCATTGATCTCCTCATGTGAGGTGATGTCTGAAGTTGCGTAGAGATTTAAGACTTCTTCAATTATTATTTTCTTGTCTTTTTTAAGCGGCATTCATGATTCATGTTTCCTTTTTTGATTGCTCTTTCGTGATGATGTCGATGCTTCTTTCGGTGTTTTAATATGTGTTTATCGGCTCATTTCCTAGAGAGTTTGGTCTAACGTGATTTTTCTTATTTCTCTTACAAGATGTTTGTGATGTGTTCGACGTATATTTGGTAGTTTTGGTCTTGCTGATTTTTTTTACCACGATTACGTTATTTCTTTTATGCACTTGTCTAGATACACGAACTACTTTACTGTACCGACAATCACAATAACAATGTAAACGCAAGAACGTAGCACTAGAACACATTATGAACTTAAAATGTTATAATTCACAATAATTGTTTGATTCCTGTTTGTGTTGCTGTTTCTTGATGGTATCGACGCTTTGAGTGATTTCGTATGTGCTTATCCATTCGCTTGTTGGATTTCTAGATGGGGTGATATTACTCCACTCGTCTTGTGTATCAGTATTTTTTCTTTTCTATACAGTGGAGCTTCTTTAGGACTATCCCATTTTTTTGTGACTGGATTTGTTTACATGTTTTCCTGGTTTCTGTACAATTATTTCGCACTGTCATAGCGCTTTCTTACTTGTTGCTTCTTTCTGTTCTTGTCACTATGATTTCTTCTTCCAGCTTTTCTTCTTATTTTTTTGCGGGTTTTTGTGTTCTTATTGGGTAATGTTTCACCGTACATTTGGTAACTCAATGTTCTTCGAAAGCGGTTGCCGTCTCCCGAGATTTTCTGTACCACAATTATGTGTGTTTTCTTGTATACATTTTTTACAGACGCACGGAACTACTTCACTGTTATGACACCAACAATAACGACAACACAAGAACCTAACACTAGAACTCATTATGAAGAGATCTAAGAGTTGATAGCAATTGTTCGCTAAGTCGCCGATCCTGAGCTAACCACAAGCTGCATTAATATTTGGGGTTATATACATTGGCAGCATATTCTCTTTTCCTTATACATCTATCTTGTTGTTTTCGTTCGTTAATTCTTTGTTACCGTAAGAGACTTTTTATGTTTGTTTATTCGGAAAGAACGCCTGAAAAGACGAAAGTAGTTTTTATTATTTTGCTGATTAGTTGATCGTTCTATACTTGTTCCTACTGCGGTATGTATTTTTTTAACAAGTTGACATAGTTCATTTGATCTAATTTTGGATATGCCGGTTTCTCTACGTTTTACTACCTTCCCCTATTGTTGATTTGTTTTTACTCTAAGAATATCTAAAGGGACGAAAGCCGTTATTCTTATTTTGTGGGTTAGTTGTTTATTCTACTTGTTAATACTACTGCGTTTAAGTTTATTATTACTATTATTTCTTTTTAAGATCGTACTCATGTTCTATTATCGCGCGTAAGGCAGATCGGGGTATCTACGTTTGGTCTATTTTTAGATGTATTGGTTTTACTCCGTTTTTTACACTTTCAGGGCCTGTTCTTTGTCTATCTTGAAGATCTGACAATCTGGGGTGGATCGTTTCTACCTGCGTTTGACCGTTTCAGCCCTAAAATACGCTCGGTGTAGCGTTATATCGCACAAAATCCCGCACTTGGTTATACCAAGAGAGATAAATAATACGTACAGTTGTTATTTATGCACATGCAACATACCTAGTAAATATTACGTTAGTCAATTATTTTTCTACGGTCTTATCTTATTTTAGTTCCTGTTGCATTCGGTGTGCCTGGTAGGGTGTTCTCTCACTTGGTCCAGCTACGCTCAGGTAACAGGTATTCACCTGGGTTCTCATCAGGTGTGCCACCACTTTTATCACGCTAAGCACTTGTCCCCCACCTTATGACCGTGCAACACTAAATATAGTTTAGTTGTTTATTAATTACACAAAAGGGAGTAAAACTCAAAGAGCCGTTCGGGTGTACGTCCGTATCCCACAACCGCTCAAACCGAACTCCTACTATAGCTGCCTATTTAAAACTCAAATTAGACAGTAACATGTTGTTCCACTGCTTGTAAAATTAATGTAAACTGGATGCTGTCGTAGTAAGCCCGGAAGAAGATTGTAGTAAAGCAATTGGAAGCTTGGCCAAAATAAAGAGTACCCATTAATCTTTACCACCAGGTCGAATTCCCCCAAGATATTTCATCTTAATATTGACAAGTAAAAGACCGCAAACAATATCATTCAGTATTTTTATATATATAATTTATTATAATCTCATTGCACTATATATTTGTTTCTTTTTATTTGGTGCAATCATTAGAGAGAAATTCCATTTTAAGGTATACATTGCGTTTACTTCTTAATTCTCCAAATGATCATCACCAACTTCCACACAACAATACAATAGCTGATAAAAATATGCTGCCCTAAATCTTATAAAGGCATAGACTTGGCGGCATAACTTTATTACGCCAATGGAGCTTCGCAGATAACAGTAATGTAGAGGTGAAACCTGCATTTCTTCATAAGGTAATGATCGTCATTTTCTATCATTTCGATTAGCATTGGATCAACATAATATTGTATCAAACCACGTACATTTCTCCCGTTAAATTACCAAGAAGAAAAAGAAACCCAACAATACGATCACAAAAAATATTTGTCCAAATATTAATTTTTCAGTGTGTGCTTCATAGAACAGTCTCGAATTGGAATCAGACCGATAACAGCAGTTATGATGAGTACCAGTATCATTTATAAAAAATGAAAAATTGTTAGAAAAATAGGTATTAAAAAGATAATATGGATTTTTATGCAGGGTTAGTCAAAGTTATGGAATAAGAGAATTTCTGTGAACATATACTTTGCACCAACATATCCTTAGCAAAAGTTTTTTAGTTAATTATTTTTAATTTATTAAGGTTTTGGTTTGGTATCTCTAAGTATTTTCGTGACAGGGTACTTTTTAAATAGCAACCATGCGCTATTTTGCGGATTTGCTTGCTATAACAAAAACAAAACGTAGACTAAGAAATGAAAAATAATTAGAAAAGGACATTTTACTATAAAGTTCATATTTACAATTTTGATTAATTTGGTATATTCTGCAAAATGCGAGTTTTTACATCTTGATGCTTTAATTGTACCAGTAACGCTACATTTCTCTTATTTATAACCCGCAGGAGAACATCTACCGAATGAAGTCGGCTTACCATTAACCGCAAATAGCTACTACATGTTAGAGGTCCACTTCGATAACCCTTCGATGAAGAAGGCTGTTGACAGCACAGGTTTCCGACTTCTTTACACCAGCAACCTTCGAAAGCACGAAGGAGGAATGTTCGTTGCCGGAGTAGGGCTTTCTTACTTGCATTTCATACCTCCCATGCAAAATGAGTACAGGTCTGCAGGACTATGCAGTATGGGATGTACCAAAGAGGTAACTAAGATCGCTTTTCAAAATGTAATTTGCTGTATAAGTGAAGCTAAATAATTACGAAGTAACTTTGCCATTAGGTGTTAGCATATCAAAGTGCAGAAAGAAGTTTCATGGTTTGGTTTCAAGTTTAGTCCACAGAGTAACAGTAGTAGGACCAAAAACAATTATAAATGTATTGAATGTAAACATCAGAATCAAATTTGCTATTTTACTGAATCTGTTAGTTCAAATTTGATGATAAATCAAGTTCTTCAAGCGATATCTTTCGAAACGAGATAAATAATGCTTTTCTATTTTCCTTCTTAGCTGTTTCCAAAGGAGGGCATACATATTGTATCTGTGGTTCTACATTCTCATCTGGCTGGACGAAAGATGAAACTACGACATATCCGAGCAGATAAAGAATTGACACCGATTGTCCAGGTAAGTGTGAATTGCTTAGTTATTTTTGCTGTTCCGTATATCTTTTATGTATTGCTTTTGCATTTACTTTACCACAGTCGTTCATATTGCTTCTACAATGTACTTACAGCTGAAAGGTGACTTAATTAAATTTTTACTCGCATTTAATTATAAATTAATACAAAGCACCATAAATTTAATTAAGAAAACAAATCGTAACGCCCACATATTCCTGTGTACAACATTGAACATACATAATCTCCATGTGTAAATAATTAGGAAATTATAAAGGGCAACGAGTTATTTAGTTTTAGTTTTATACATGTTTATAACGCTAACTGTAAAATATACAAGGCTGGAATGAATGTCTTAATTTACCCTATTGAGTTTATGAAAAAATGATGTTTGTTTTCTATAGCAGATGGTAAAGTGTGCTTTGATCTATTAAAATTAAAAGGTCAAGGGATATTTTTGACGGAATGATAGATCTGGCGTAGATAAAGTACCTGTTTTATTTTATTACAATTATTTTAATTATGATTTTGATCTAAAACAATATTAATTGTACTGGGATCCTGGAGAGAAAGGAAGATATATTCGAGCTAACGATAGAAAGAGAACAACCTATTTTTACAAAACAGCATCACCTAAAACATACTGAATATTTAGAGATAAATGAATGCTTATCTGTAAGATAAAAGATTCTGCGGAAACCTAAGGTATTTCTCAAAGCAATATACTTAATGCTTTTTGCTAAAATAATTGATAATTGAGAGATCTACCTTTCAGATTAATTTTTTTACGAATTTTGGTTATGCTATCACTTAGTTTGTACGTGAAAATGTCGACCGCGAGTTTTCGATTAAGACCGTTTTCAAAGATATCAGTGCAGTAAATATGGAGTGGTCCTGTTTTGTAAAATAATCGTGGTTCTCTTTTTATCGTTATCTCGGATGGATCTTTTCTCTCTCTCTCTCTCTCTCAGCGCCAGAATTTCTTAGCATTGCGGATGCTGCTCGGTGGAAACAATAACCTGTATAACCTTCTGCATTCACCTAATTCAAAAACAGCATTTTTTTCTCAGAACATTAATAATGACATTAATAAAAATATTTATCTCAACAAACGTTTGTTGACGTACATTTTAGAGCGCAAGCGACATAGTTTCTCCCTATATTTGAAACACTCACACCACTTTCCTTGTCGCTAAAGGAAAACGAACTATCTTTCTTAGTCTTGGTGTCAATGAGTGTAACGATTATAATTAATTAGATCGACTCGCTCCAAAAAAAAAAACTTTAACATATCCTCTGACTCAAAAACCTTATATTTCTTCGGTTTGTAAACCAGTCGTTCATTTCTTCAACAATCTTATTTAATTTGCTATTTGGAATTGCAAGCATTAGGTTAGACGTATTACTTAAGTACTTTGAAATGTCACAATTTTCATTCACAAGCAGTATAGATTTTGACGCAAAGTGGTAAGAGCATAGTGTTGAAGGCATTACTTCCAAAAAATATATAGTCTTTTCGTTAGTACTATTAATATTTTTAACAGTTTTCAACTTTTAAAAGCACGTATATTTTCGCATATAGGCGAGATTTTTGAGACACTAGTTTTCCCACAGCTTTTATAATCAGGCGCAGACACAGAATTTAGTTTAAATAAGACAATTTTCGTATGATTCTACCTGTCTTCCAAAAGATCTATTCTGACAAAGTATTTAATAAAACTTTAATTCGGTTACCAAAAATATATGTAAGTATATGACATATACTTTTTCATTATTGTCTTGGTGCAACAATTGAACATTTTTTCGAGGACTTGGCATAGTAAGGCTATTGGGTCATTTTTTAAATTGTTCAATTAAACTTCTTTCGCAAATGATCCATTCATACCTAGGAAGTGATTAGTGAATTAACTGAATATCATCTGCTGTCTATTTGTTTTATGTTTGTTAAATTTCAAAAATTTTATATAATGCCCCTTTTTGCAGGTTAAGGGTAGATTTTCTTCGTTTTCGCTTATCGCAAAACCGAAACAATCAAGAAACTAGAAAAAAAATTGTAGTCGAACAAGAAACGTTTATGTACAGGGTGTCCCATTTTCTTTGTAATTGTAGGGTATCTCGGTAACTATTAATGCTACAGGGTTGCGGTTTTCGACATTACTGTACTATTTTTTTGTTCTGAGTTCAGCTGTACCATCGCCATTTTTGTATCGTCTTTTGTTTTAAAGCCATAGCCAACTTTTGGAAAATGGAACATTTCTCCAGCTCTCAATTTCTCGCTTGGGTATGTAGATACAAAAGAAAAACTGTAAGGACATTTTTATAGATATTAATATTTTGAATCCAATGGCGTACCCCGTAATTGTTTAGGAGGTCACATTTTCGAGATATAACACAAACTTGCATTTTTTAAAATGGAAACCATATTTGGCTTTGCTATGGTTAAAAGGGCCTGTTTTTTCTGATTAAAAATATATACATTGTTAGGTTTATTCTTACTAATTTTGGAATTATTCAATTGTTTTAAAATAATTTAATCATATTTTACGTTTACATCCAGGAGGCTATGGAATATGAAAATATACGACATAATTTATATCATTAATAAAAATTTTAATTCTTTAAAAATAATATATGTATATTTGAATACATACATAAGACTCCTAAGAGTGATCATGCATTTTTTATCGATAATCTAGAAGGCTATGTAACTAATAAAAATGATTGTTTTTTAGAGATAAGTACCTGTGCACTGTGTTGTTAATCGTCGATCTTCGCGCAAGCTACCCGCTTTTGCAAACACCGACAAGGAGGACTTCCACAACAGCACGTATTTACAATGGACTTATAATACAGTTTTATTCCAAAGGAAAATGGGAATGGTACAAATAATTCAATGACTAATAATAATGACTTTTACAAAATTGCTCCCTGCCTACTACTTATCTCTATATATCAAACGTTCAGTGATTCCAACACACTGTTTATCATCAAGTATTTACATCCATTTTGACGAAAAACGTAAAATCTCATTAATTTATTACAAAAAGTGGAATAATACCAAAATTAGTAAAGATAAACCTAACAATGTATACTTTTCTTAATCAGTAAAAAATAATTCTTTTCAGCCATAGAAAAGTCAGCTACGGTTTCCATTTTAAAAAATGCAAGTTTGTGTTATATCTCAAAAAATGTGACCCCCTAAAAAATCCTGAGTACGCCACCGGATTCAGACTAAAAATATCTATAAAAAATGTTTTTACAGTTTTTTTTGTGTCTACATAGCCAATCGAGATATTAAGAACTGAAGAAATGTTATATTTTGCAAAAGTAAAATCGCAACCCTCTTGCATCAATAGTTACCGAGATACCCTACAATTACATCGAAAATGGGACACCCTGTACATAAAACACAACTTTAAAGTCTATAACTATTTGAGGTTGTTTTTTCTGTATAGATAAAAGTAACCAAATCAGACTAAAATTCGTCAGAGATTGTCGTGTTAGGAGATCGGTCCCTGTAAAATCCAGTGAATTCGGGACTATAACTACTAATATTCAGTTTTTGAAACATGCCTCTCATGTGGCTATTTTCTTTATTTTGTTCGGTAATTGCGTACTTACAACCTGCTATCCTGTTTGCTGTAAAATGTGTAAGGATGTAGCTTCTTTTAACGATACTCAAAAATATAATGACATTTATATATTTATATATTTAAAATATTTAAAATCAATGCATTTTAAAAATTATAATGCCCACTTTAACGGTTACAACATGAAACTTTAGACGTATAAATAGTATACTGAACGAAATGTGGTATTCGCCTCCACTACTTCCAAATCATATACACCTATTTGTATGAAGCTGTTTTGATAAAATACATTTCACACATATAGCAGATTGTTCAATTCACTTCAAACACCTTTCTGTTCTTATAACTGTCATCGAAACAACATCTCACTTTTCTTTTTTCATAATACACACGTACGTTTCAATATCAGCACGCTCTGCCAGTATAAAATAACGTGACATCAGACAATGTAGGGATTCCTTTTATCTCGATGATATTACGAGATGTATTTCAAAACGGAGAGTCGTCTAAAGGCGCTATAAATTTCATGCTTTGTTTCTTTCAGGATGATCACTATGACTTCAACTACCAGCAAACTCGCGCTTTATCTCCTCCAGCAACAGTATTGCCGGGAGATACCCTGGTAACCGAATGCACCTACTCGACAGCAGGACGTGAAAAACCGACATTTGGAGGGTATTCCACGAAAGATGAAATGTGCATGGCCTTTGTTGTGTATTACCCAAGGACTGAGCTAGCTGCTTGTTATTCAGTGCCACCTGTGAGGACCTTTTTCGAAGCTCTGGGGGTGAGGGAGTTTTATGGGAAGACCATGTTGGACATAGAGAGGACGATACTGAAGGAAGAGTAAGTTTTAACTTAGATTTAATGAATTCATTCTGTACGTGTGCGTGTGGACACTAACAAAACTATGAATAGAAATTTTATTACACCGAAATTATCCTTATTTGCAACAGCTTGAAGTTTTTAGGACTAAAATAACTTTTCGCGCAGCCAAAATTTTTTAATTCAAATATAGCAAGCTGCATTTTTTTGCACAAAAAATTGTTTGTTCGGACAAAATGAAATTCAGTAGAAGTACAAGCTTAAGCATAAAATAGCTAATACAAATTTAATTTGCAGGGCAAATTATGCAAACAAAAGGTTAACATAACTTGAAAACTATAAACATGGTTATATGGTGTCTCTTAGAGATCGGTGCAGAATTAAATTCTCCATTGGATTTAGAGTCCTAAACCTAACATTAAATTTTGGAGGGGTTATTTTTTTTTCGAATTATGAATGCACTAAATGAAATATTTGTCTTTTCGCTTTTAACTTCTCAATTACGAATTCGTAATAATTAAAAATTAGATACCGAGTTATCAGTTTTATAAAAAAAAACTACGTGTAAATCCAAAGGATACAAAATCTCTTAGAAAACCATGAGCAATCAAAAAGGCCATAAAAACATTTTCTGCTTAAAATAACCAATTTGATACCAAAAATGAAATGCAGGATACCTTTAGACAAATTAAATGCGAAAGACAAGCATTAAAAGAGAGACGTAGATACCTATAAATTAAAAGATGACGTTGTTACATTTTTAAAACAAACTTTCAAAAAACGGCGCAAATTATATTATTAATTGATATCTCACCTACTATTTAGCACACCTACCGCTTTTGTCAATCTTTTACTTTTTATGTTTTTGTATTTAATGAAAATAAACAAAAGGCAAACGAAATAGCGTATTAAAAAAAACGAATCATCTAGACCAGAAGTGCGACGAAATTAAATTCATTATTTTTATTCACATGAACAGATTTATTTATTTTACAAATTTTATTTTTATTTAAACAGTTACTTTAACAAAATACTTACGCCCCACTACTGTGCTTAAAATGTTTTTGGAACAGGTTCTTTGTACATGATGGAATGTGTCATACTCCACTTAAAAATAGAACGGAACGCTTGATTTATATATAAAAATTAAAATCATAAAATAATTGACCTTTTTTCATATATATTTACGTGAACCGAAACACTCCTATTGGTGGACGTCACAAATAAGTGAAATTAAACTGTTTGATATTTGCAGTCCGAGCCGTTGCGACACATTGACAAATAACAGTTTCATGATGAAACTTTAGTTCAGGTTCAGAGAGCTTTTTCTTTGTGTCACTTAAACATAGAAATTCATTCGTTGCACTAGTAACACAAATACATGTAACACAAATTCGTAGAGCAACATAGTACAACTGAATATATAAAAACAAATTCACTACTTCAGAGTATATCTACATTTATTTTTAATTCAACGTTGTTTCCGCATATAGGTTTCTAATAAAGTGCGAGCCAGGAAAGAAGTCGCACCTTAGGAATGTAACACAGGTGGGCCGAGTTAATAAATTTATTCGCCGCGCTAGCCTGAAATTGCGACCATGAATAATGGCGGACACAACAATGATTAACTGTTTCGCGACAATTATCGTCCGCACCGTCTGCCTTCTTTCCTGGCGCGCAAACTAAGATTTTCGAAACTAAAAATTTAAATTTAGCGCGCGACGTAGCAACAATGCACGACACTGTAGGGTAACACATCCCTGGTTCAAACCAATTCTATTTCAATACTAGGTGCACGGCAAATTCGAGCATGTGCCAAAACATTTCATTACCATAATCGCATTTTACCGTGTACCATAAAACTTATCAAAATGAGTCTTTCATGACCCTTAACCGTTCGAAAGGCGTTGCACATTATAATAAGGCTATCTCGAACACTTCACAACGTCAAAGATGCCCTTACACATAACACAATAGCGACGGAGACGAGCTTTAGCTCAACAAAAAGAATTAAAAAGAGTAGGTGCACCAGGTACCTGACATAATTAAATTGCTCTTAATATATTGCATCAGTCTGTTGTGGCCACATGTTTTGCCATTATTTTATTGTTTTACATATTTTGCAGATTTGCGCAGTAACATATATTGTGATCATTTTGTTTTTGACCCAGGAGTTACTGTATTTTTTGGGTTCAGTACTATTCCGAAAGTTGTGTTTCTCTTTTAAATGTTTTTAAACTTACTTAAGTTTGAGTTTTGATAAATTCGTTGTTCAGCATTTGATATGATGATATTCACGGTCGCTTATAGCTAGTCTAACAAATAAAGCTGTCGTAGTGCTTAAGAGGGGCGTTTACCTAGAGCAAATCGGGTCACTTTAAGCACCTACCGTTTTACATTTTACCGAGTTATTCGAAACTTTTTCGAAGTGAAATTTTGACATGGCAATGACAAAAGATGTAGCTACAACGTAGAGTTCGGGTTT
Organism: Rhyzopertha dominica; assembly: GCA_025024175.1. Lineage (NCBI taxonomy): Eukaryota > Metazoa > Arthropoda > Insecta > Coleoptera > Bostrichidae > Rhyzopertha > Rhyzopertha dominica. Next base: position 19,040,728 of record QCXZ01000053.1, on the reverse strand, counting down.
TTTCTGAATTTGGTACGGTTATGTAAATATTTGTTGTTATATTTTGCTTAAAAATGCGTATTTTTGGCGAGCTATTTCTCGAAAACTAAGGCACATAAACGAAAAATTCGAACTCCACGTTGTAGCTACATATTTCTTTGTACACTACCAAAAACATGAGCACGATAAATGAGTAAAAACATTCAAAAAATCTAAAACCGCAAACCCTTTCACGTGAGTCCGTCACGAGAGCGGAATGCGAATGCCCATCCCCACCAGGTCAGTCGCCTGGTATCCAGTGAAAAGTGAGGCTAAGATACAATCCTGTCGGGAATGATCGAGCGGTATACGATCTATTCCGATATGACTGGATTTCTAAGATTGTATGTCTAATTGCACGTGACAAGTTTAATGTTAAAAGCTCTTTCACATTAATTTACTGTCTGCCGAAGCAATGGGGAGGCGGAAGGAAAATTATTATAAAAGTTCCTTCAGAAATCATAGTCGACATGCATATACATGTTACATGTTATATAGTTTATATTTACAGAAATATATGGGTTATTCCATATTTTGAATAACCTGGTATAATATCATAGTAAGTTACTAATATCATGCTTACTTTTTTATGCACACCCTACAGTCAGCAATTTTCCGAATATTAGTTTAGCCCGTCTGTTGCTCGTACGATCTTTGCGTGATTTCGACCTATCGGCTACCCTCTTACGTCCCATGTCCCGCTGGTAATATGGGTTGCATAGTTTACATTTCTGCCGGATCGCTCCAAGTAAATGCCCCTCTTAATTCTTGCATTATTTGTTATTATACTTTAATTTTATACTTATCACATTAAATTGAATTGTTGGTATTTGCAGTGTTATTATATTAAATGAAGAGAAATTTTAACTTTTACACTTTTAGCCAGTAAACAAGAATTTCAGATTGTCGTTTAGCTTATTCAAAATTTTATCCACCAGTAATGACGCGCCACCTGTTGACAGTCCATAAGAACTTAAATTCGCTAATCGGTATTTTTAACGGAGTTATCTGTAGTCACGCCTACGGACGCTTTCTAGTGAAATTTGGTGGCAGCACCTCCTAATACATTAAAAATAATGTTTTATTTGTGTCACAATCGGTATAATCAAGTTGAATGGTTTTTTTTACTGAAGGTCAGATATATGCACCTAAATGTTTGGCATTTTTTTGATATGATTTGATTCAATTTATATGCAAAAAATAAAATAAAATTCTTCACAAGACATTTTAGTCATCTTCTTTTCAGTTGAAACATTTAGAATTTGCAGGCAAACACTACAATGCTACCATGCTAGACTCATCAGTAGTTCCACTGAACCAAACGTGAATTTTAGAAATTAGAACATTACATTAGGATTAGGTAATTACTAGACTCACTGCAAATTCGTTTTTTAAAGCCCATATATGTAGTTTTACAATTTATATGTTAATAATTCTTACTCTTTTATAAAAATAATACAAAGCCGATTTTATTGCTTGAAAACCTGCTCTGATCTTGAAAGGCGTTTAATTCTTTGAAATCATTGCAGCGATCAACCAGTTTCATCAACTTCAACTACAACAACAAGACCTCATTTTCCGTACCAACCTGGAGATGAAATGTCACCTGAAGCTAATAACCGAGCTATTATCGCACTGAAGAATGCCAAGGATTACACAATCGAAGGAGAATATGGAGGAGAAAGTGGCATTTTAGAACAGCTAATAATAAAAGAACCGCTGGAGTACCAAAACAAGACGTTCATGTCTCATTTACAGAATCTTCCGTTTAACGAAAACTCCGTAACAAAGAATATCGAAAAGTTTTTCTACACAGGATTACATCTGACTTTTTGTAGAAAAAGGGATGACACACCCGCAATTGTAAGTTCTTGCTGTTTACGTTGTAAAATATGATACCATTGTGTTTTTTTTTGTTTGTAGAGGGAAATAAAGCAGCGGTTCCCAAATTTCACTGCGTACACAGAGAGTCCATCGAAAATACAGTGCAGCAACCACATCAGAGGATCGGCTTCATTATCAGTCAGTGACATTACTATGCCACACCATACGCTTCTCATTTGTACTTTGTCATTAGCCATTAAGTTCGTAATGTTAAGTCACCGATTTTGATTGTGATTTTGTACAAGTAACTATTTATTAAACATTTTTTTTACGAAACTGGTTTTAAATTTTTAATTGAAGTTATAAAGGGTTATCAGAAAGAGTGAAAATGTTCTCGAAAGTAGAGGATCCAGGTTGTCATATCTTTGTTGCAACATGGTTCGTGATATACTTGCAAGCATCGATCTATGAGACTGACTTATGCAGAGGGTTTTTTACAGCTTGATGGTCGGCCGTCATAAACTATTGTATTGTAAATGAGGGTTTTTACAACCTTATGATTGGCCGTCCCAAACTATTGGGATTAGTGGTACGCTTCAAAGTTCCTAAATGGGCCGTATTCAAAAAAATCGTGTTGGCTAAAATTTTAATATTTCCACTATAAATTTTTGAAATTTGTTAGTTGTGATAATTTAGCAAACAGTAAAACATAAAAGATCTTATAACAAATTTTATTTAATTCAGACCTGATGCTAACTGTCACAACCAGCAGCCTATTTTATTTATGTGATACTTTATTGGGTTTAAATTTTCCGATGTATAAAATAAAAGCCTTTGCACATCATAACGCATTTATACAAATTTAATATAAAAAAATTACAAATTAATAAGTAGAAAATTATTTACATTTGTTAGAAAAATTTACAATAGTGCACAATAAAATTTATACACGGTATCGATTATGTTCATTACAGCTTGTTAATAAGCACATTACAAGAAAGTCACAAACTAAAAAAATTACTCGCTATCACCTTTCACTGCTAAAATCATGATTAACTTCTATTATTAATTCTTGTACATGATTCGCTCTGTACCATTTCTCCATGGATCGACACTTGTTACTTCAGCTTCGTGTCTAATTTTTAGCAGCATTTCATTGCTGAATTTTTCACCGGTATTCCCTCATCAAATTCTTTGTTTCAACTGCCCCCATAATCGTAGAATGGTGTGTCCACATTCAGAAGCGAGAATGTCAATTTTAAATTTCTTCTAATCTTATTTTGTGCCAAGCACTTCCAACAATTGTTTTTATGTGTAGCCTTTTTCGAAATATAACTCTTCTTTTCTTAAAAACTCTTGAGTGGTTGCCTTATTAGTTGTTGTATTTGTATTTGGAATTTTATCCAGTAGCTCCGAATGGTAACTAGCGTTGTCCATTATTATGATGCTGTTTGGTGACAATTTGGGCAATAAAATGTTTTAAACCAATTTTTAAACACTTCCGCATTTATATCAGAATGATAATCGGCGCTGTTATTCAAATTGACGCAGATTGAACAGGGAATGTATAATCACTTTATCACCCTGCGGATCTCATTAAATTAGGAAAGAATACGATTTAGTCATACATTAAAAGATATTAGATGAGAAATATTTGTAGTTCAAATAATGTGTACAGAAAAAAATTTAATAAAACCTAAAGACAATTTTTGGATACGGTCCACTCCGCTGCAGAACAGTGGAATGTGCTGAACCCATCTGTTATTTACGACAGCTTCAGGTAATACTTGTAAACCATTGTGAGAGGTAATCGGCTGTTCGTATAATGAGTTTCATAGACTGTTGCTTGCAAGTATACACTATTTTTGAAATATTTTTCTTAAATTAGGGGGTAATCGACCTTGTTGTTATTTATAATAGAGTGAACTCTTTAATTATTGCCAAGCTTTCGACTTTATTAGTCTTCGTCAGGGCTTCTGTAAAAACAGCACTTATAAATTACAGACTAATTAACACATCTAACTTACAAATTCTGAGATTGCTATAAATCAGCCTTTTACAAATGCATGTCACATTCTCTAACATACACCTATATACATATATTAGTAAGCCTTTGGTAAATTTTCTCCTTGTAATTTATATTAGACGATACATTTCAATAATAAAACAATACCAAATTTTTTTGTCAAACTTATAATGTCAAGTCACAGTGCAAACGATCAAAAAACATTTCATATAACATCCATTTCAAATTTATGTTCAAATTTATAGACAGAATTTTAATGAAGGTCAGGAGACAGTAAATATGTGTAAATGTTACTTAATTGATTTGTGTCTGATTTTTTGTTGATGGTGTTTTCTGTTCTATTAATATGGTACATTTCAAGAATTAATCTTTTATTGGTTTGCTGTTCTTTGTCTAAAATTTTGAGGTTGTCTCAATCTACTCTATGATTGTTAATTAATATATGCTCAGCTAAAGCACATCTATCACGTTTTGCAGTGATGTCACTTTTGTGAAGAGCTAATCTATTAGATAGCCATTGAGATGTTTGTCCTACATAATTTTTACCACAACTGACACATGTTAAAGAATAAACCACACCTGACTGAAATTTTAATGGTATTTTTGATTTGAGGTGACTAAACAGATTTTAACCTTTTTTACGTTTTTAACAGCTACTTTTAAATTTTCCCTTTGAAAAATTCTAATCATTTGTATTGTTAAACCAGTTATATTAGGGAGAGCCAAAACGAACATCTTCATTATTTATTTGAGTAAGATCAGCATCACGATCATTAACTGTATCAAATTCACTGGCAGAAAATAATATCTTATTTATTAAAACCTTTGGATATGAATTTTTTAAAAGTAAAATTTTCAGTTTATTTAGGTTTTTATTAATAAAATTAGGATGTGAAATTTTAACTATTCTACTTTTCATTTGTTTTACAAAGTTAATTTTAATTTTTGTTGAATGATTTGACCAAAAATTGATATATCTACCTGATATATAACATTTGTATAAGGTAATGAAGTCGGAGTAACATTCAAGAAGAAACTGAAATACTTTAATCCATAATACTTAAGTATATTGCTCTGCTGTCAGGAGTCTCCAACACTGACATTTTACTTACCATTTAAAAAAATTACTCAGCAACAAGAGTATTCACTTTTAATCTTAGGAGCTAATCCTAGGAGAAAAAGTGTTGATTTAAATTAACACTTCGTAATTTGAGAAAAAAAAACAATTATTTAACAATAATTATTATTGTCTATCCACATTGATATTAAATGTGCAGTTTGAACAAGTACTTACCAATTTTGTTTTATTATCCCAATGTGGATTTCATTCAAATTAATAGTTAAATGGGTTATTTTGCTTGGAGAAAATAATAGCATGTTTCATTTGGATTAAAGGTGAGTTTTGTCTTCCAATTTTGCATATACTTGGCTATGCTACACTTTGCCTCACCAAAAAACTAGCACCTTTAATCCTAAAAAAACCAGCAGTCGAAATAGCCTGAATTACAAAGCGAAAGAGCGGGAGGGTGTACAAACTGCGACTTAAACAAACATTTAAAATTTTTAAACCACTGCAATAAACATTCCGGTCCATTGTGAGCCCTGAATAAAACAATATACTATTTCCTGTTCACTTTAAATATTTCAACTAAAGATATTGCAACAATATATTAACTACAATATACTGCCACCCACAAAAACATGTTTGCTACAAGGCATGATATTGGGTTACTATATATTATGCTTTTCTTTCACTAAAACGGGTAAGTTTATGAATTACTTAAAAAAATACAAAGTACAAACTTTGATTTTAGTATTCCAACATTGGGGTAATAAATTCAATGGTACATGATAAACTACTAACTTCAAGCTTACCAGAATATGTTTACAAAGGAAGCACAATTTTTTAGCATCTTTTAAAGAAGCTATAAAGTAGTATGTAGGCAATGGAAGTTAGCCAACCTGTACAAAGGTAGAGCATTTTTCAAAGCAATTAGTATTATTGGGTTGAATACAGATGTTTTAGTATTAATTTCTTATATTACAAAAAAGAGCATTCTCTCGTGTTGAATTAAAAAATTGAAAAATCAATGTTTAAATTGACTGTCCAGTTAAATTATTATGTTAAGGGGTTGGCAGCCAAGGAGGACTAACTAAGAGAACTCTTTCAAGCTGTCAAGCTTTCGAAATAATTTATTTTCAGGACCTATAAAATGAATAAGTTGCTGGAGGGCCAGGTACATAATTAAGATACTTACAAATAAGTGAGTTGTACAATTTACAATTTTCTGAATATTCGAAAAGCTTTGATGTATTCAATAAAGTGCACTTTTTCTTGCAACTGCAACTTTTCCTTTTCTTGCAATTGTGCTATACATGTTAAATTAAAATCCACATAATTCAACAAATTGTTCTGTCCTAATTGACAAGGACTTTAATAACATTAACAATTTGCTGAGTATTCCAAACAATTTTAAATTTTTAAAATACAACTTTTTCTGCAATTGTAAAATTTTTCTTGCAATGGGGTCGTCCCACAATTTTTTTTTATTTTACATTTAAGATGTACATAAAAATTGAAGCACAAAGATATTTTTTTGCGATTTTTTCCGGTTCTTCTTTGCCGAGAAAAAAATGTGAAAGTATGGACTCGTAAACTGGCATTGTGACATTGATACCTAGGTCAACTTAAGGCGTATTTGTGAAACTAATTTAAATCATCCTTCAGTCAGTATGTTCTATAATGAACAGTTCAATATAATAAGCGCATTCACTGGCCTTTTGGTAAAATACGAAAGCACTTTAACCATCCAACCTGCTTTAGAACTAATGTTTTTATTATGAGAAATTAAACAAAGCTTGAAGCTTGATAATGATTAGTTTGTATACTTTCGTATGACGATATAATGAATTTTGAAACTGTCAGGACGATCTCTGGCCGTCGTTAGGAAGAAAACGGTAAAGTACCGCTGACAACATCGCACGTTCGCATGTGCTGCATGTGTAACGAATAACCCTAACAACGCTAGCCATGCGTTTTTGCTTACATAGTTTGCCCAAACTTTCGAGTCTCGTATTTGTCAGATTAAGTGGTGGAGCAAGATGTTGTCGAAGTATTTGGGTAATCTGTTGTTTTTTTAATGTCAGAATGGCTTACGTTAAGAAGTGTTTTGTTCCGTGTTGTAAGAATACTACTGCTGATGAACAGTTACAGGTTATTCCTGTGTTTACATTATAATATTGATGTTGACGGTTATACTTATACCTTCGCCCCTCTTTCTCACTCCCATTGCATTATTTGTATTTCTCTGGCTATTTATAAAACTGACAACAGTGAGCACCTAGTTACCTAAGGAGCTGCAACAGTGCGCATGACGGAAATTAGGAACCTTTTGCGTAGTTGTTGGCGGATTTAAGAAAATGTTTGAAACAGGGTAATTTTTCTACCGCCGTTTGTTACGAGTTGAATTAATGTGAAAGCAAAATAGATGCGTGGCACTAGTATTCATGATTTAAGCAATAAAAGGCATAGGTTAAAACTATCAAATTTTAATGTGCGGGACGACCCTATTGTGATATTTTTCTTGTTATTGCAACTGTTCCCTTTTTCCTGCAAATGACACAACTGAAATCAAAGCCGATACAAGCTGTTTACCAATATCTCTGTAATGGATTTTTAGTTACTAAACTTGAAAATCCAAATGAATCAAATGTTAACAAAATTTATTAATAGAAAAGAAAGATATAATAGTAATATCATTTAGCAACTGGTAGCAAAGAAAAACCTGAAAACAAAAAAAACTAACGATTCATCCACAATTGAAAACGTTTTATTATCATTTCCATAAAACATGTACAATAAACTACAAATAAATACTTTCCAAGTAAATGCAGTAAAAAATATACATTAAATCAAGCATCAGATTATGAACTAAATAAAGCTTTTCACATTACATGTAGAAAAATTAAAACCTACAATTCACAGGCCTAAAGAATCGATGTTGTCCCTAATTTAAAAACGAAAKAATTGTCTTAGCATCAACCACTTCAACTACAATAAACCGATAGAAGKGTACATAAATCCAATATCTAAATGGTAATAAAAACATCCATTCAACCAAGCATCTATTCATAGTAATTATATATGTTATGTCTTTGGCAGTTTCCCCATAAATGTACAAGAATATACAAAATATCAATAAGTTGCGGGTAAGACAAAATTCTGGCCCGCAGTTGCACTTGCAGCAAAAGGAAATACCCAAAAGGATATTTTCAGTGTTGTGCTTCATATGGAATTGTGATGGCAAATGCAAAATTGTGTGTGGTAAACATGTGTAAGTATCCAGACAACACAACACTCATCCCGAAAATTTTGATTCAAAGTTATTTACAATTTTGCAATATGCAACACTAAGCTACAAGTTATATAGAAATCACGTGTAAAACCATCTATACACTAACAATTACATTATTGAATGACACCGAAGGTGTGTTTATAAAGTTAAGCACCTGTTTTTTATTCGTCAGCTACGTACAAAAACGCTCAAGTGAAAAATAACCTATAAAAATGTGTTTTATTGTAAGAAAGTCATTGTACTCTTTATTCAACAGTGAAGATCACTACTTCCGCTACTGACATTTTTTTTTTGACACGAACACTGAGCAATAAATTGTCATTTGACCGAAGTAATCAGATGTCTCAAATTGTTCCCTTAGAAAAACTTGAAGTCTTACAAAATGCGGAATGTTATCTCTTAGTTTATGGGTACAGGTTTATCTACAAGAACTACAGTCTTATATTAATGGTAAGGTGACACCACTTTAAAATTACTGGTGTAATTCGTACAACAGTGGCACTGTAAGAGCAGATCAAAGAACTGCATTATGCTTAGTTAGCAGCTAGTAAACATGAAACTAGAATTTTGCCAACTGTTAGTATGGCATACAAGTTTCTTTCTTTCAGGATGAAGGAAAGAGGGTATGGTTCAGAGCTTGATTAATTTTAAACTTTACATATAAAATAGTAATTCATATTTCCAATAAGTTAGAAAAAGACCACATATTTCTACACTTAAAGGGTGGATTAAACTAAAAACTATTATTGTTTGGGTTGTTGCAGTAAGCTTACGAATTATACAATTTATCTTAACTGGTTTACTACAAATGTGAAATTCATAATTAACGTTAACTGCGCATTAAAGAACATTTGAACTAGAGAAAAACCGGACAAGTAGTCCACTTTTGTACTAGTTATTATGTACTTTTAACTATTCCTGATCATTTAGGGCAAAAATTAAGACAAGTTTGAAGAACTTATATGTTATTAGATGCAAACTTATTGCAAGATCCAGAACATATTTCCTTTTTTTACACATGCTGTTTAGAACTTGGCCAATTTTTGTACCAAGTTTTTCAATTAGTCTTGGGAAGAATTTCATGCTTATGAATAATATTTGTTACAAATGATGTTTTATACTCATTGAAAGCTGTGGGTGAGCTACAAACTAATATAAGCTATATTGTTTGTTTTTTGACTTGTTCACTATTTATTACCTCTCGAGTATGTGATAAAATTTACATGTCTTGAGATAATTCATTTGAGTTTTAGACATGCACTGAAGTAGGCTGTGTTTCTACTCCTTGCTTGAATGGTGGTGAATGATATAACACAGCAAAACTACCACAGAACAGTGTTTATCTCACGCTCAAGTGTTTGAGTGATTTATAAGGTTCAAGAATGGAAAGAAAGAAGAAGAAATCAGACAAAAAGGTTGAGAAAATTGGCAAAATCATTTGAAAATATCACTTGTGTATTTCAGCTTAAGAGAATGCCTATTAAAATCTGTACGGAGGATTCAACATGAGGAAGCTGTGTTATTAATTCTAGAACAGAAGCAGAATCGAATAAGCATTCTTCAAAAACAAATCCAACTTTTTTGAGAATGTAAAATTCTGTAGCTGTTTATTTTATCAATATGATCCTGAAACAAAGGGATAATCGATGTAGTGGAAGAACCTCAGTTTATGTCGACTGGATACTAAAATAAAAGACCATTAACCAACTTTGCTACAAGCAGGTTTTATAGAGATTCTTTGTAAACGGGTTAGAAAACAGAAGTGTCAAAAATGTTGCAAAAAAACTCTTGGCCCTGCATCAAAACAACATCCAAGTGACAAAAGTACCACCATACTCACCTGACTTAACCCCCTGTGACTCTTTCCTGTATGCACAGGTCTGTTATTAAAGAGAGGAAAATTCAAATTAAACACCAGGAGGGCTCAGGGAAGATGGTAACATGTCATTTCCTAGTCATGCATCATAGGTAAGTTAGCATTTAGATAATAAAAACTGATTAAACAGGTTGTACCCCATTATGTGGGCAACCTCTCGGAATCTGAAAACTGGTGTAAAATTAACACTATTTTACAGTATAATTTTTTTTTGAAATAACGACCACCTAGTGAGAATGACCCTTAAACATGGGGGGTTGATTTAATTTCATCACATTTTGGCTATTATTATTTAAGTGGAAGCCGTTAGAATGATGCGCAGATTTTTTTTAATAGATGTTTTGGGGGGTCAGGAGAGGACCAACTTCCCACATTTTAACACTTAACTTTAAAGCGGTTAAGTATATTTATCAAAAATATGTGTTTTTTAAATCTTCGGGCCTTGTAAACAAAAAAAGGTAAATTGCAGTTGAATGTTACGGTTCACATTTTCAGTAACTAATTCATTTAAATTTTTAGGGTTAGCCCCCTCCCGCCCACCCTCATATATTTATTAAAAAAATTGCGCATCATGTGCTTCCACCAAAATATGATAAAATTATATCAACCGGTCTAATTCATATTTTAGAAAAACTATTTCGCATCCTCCATGTTTAAGAGTGAATATCTCAGTAGCATTATTTCAAAAAAAGTTATACTAAAATAAGTGTAAATTAGGGTAAATTTACACCAAATTTCAGATTCCGAAAGGTTGCCCTCATAATGTGGGACACTGTGTATAAGTTTTAGATAATAAAAACTTTATATGATAATTGCAAAAAAAATCTGATTTGTTGTTTTATGCTGCCTCTGTTTACGTCACGTTCACTTGTTTATCTTCTGTACTAAACACCACTTTTTGCAATTTCTTGACCCATCTTTCATTTTATTTTAAATAAAAACAACGGCGGGTAGGACAATATTATCGATACAACTGGAAAAATTTCTAGATCAAATTTACTATTAGAAAATAAAAGGATTTGAAGGCAAGACAGTTTGTTTGTGTTTGAAAGAAGAGTAGATATAAAAGTTTTAAAGAAAATGGTTAATAAGACCAGAAAGTGATCAATTTCTGCAATTCATAACAAACATTGATAGGCATTAAGGGAATATTGCTGAAAGTTTAACCCCAAAATGCAAATAAATTAAATTTTAAGTAGGTAGCAACTTAAATAAATATAGAAAATTTTATGTAGAATATTTATCATAAGCATAAAATTTGCAGGAATAATTTCAAAGAGGGAAAACAACATCTAGTTCAGCTTTATCCATAAGGGTAATACTAATTATAGCAGAAGAGAAATAGATCGTTTTACTTTATTTCTGTCATTCTGCACAAAAATAGATGTACTGATTTTTATGTTTGTAATATTTTTTAATATCCCTTTGCTTTGCCACTGCTGTCATTTCAAACTTGTACAGTGTAATTAGTCCAAATAAAGTAATTTTGTTTCATCAAAAAAAAAACTAATCAAGCTCTGTCAAATCACACACAATGCACCCTAATCTACTCAACATGACACAACAGAAAAAAAATCGACGAAACATAACATTAAATCACCATTTTCAACGGTACGTCATCATCTGCCTGCAATTTCCCAAAGGCAACTGAAAAAAAACTTKCAACTCGGTTACAGCGTACAGCTGGCGTTCGGCCTCGTTGTTGGCGTACATCCCCTCGCTCTGCGCCTGGTCCTGTATCTTGGCGGAGCGGAACTGCGAGTGCCCCGTGGGACCGGCGGCGCCCCTCTGCAGGCTGCGGAACTGCGTGCCCTGCTGGAAGGAGCTGGTGTCCTGCCAGGCGCCCCGTTGGAGCGACCTGAAGTTGGCCACGCTCAGCGGCGTCTCGACGCTCTGGGAGATCGTCGTGGGCACCTTGGGCGCGGCGGGCTGCTTGCGGGCCTTGTCGTCGGGTGGCTGAGGTAACGGACGACGACCGAGGGAGCTGAACTTTTGGATGTTGGCCGTTCGTTGCGTCTCCGGTTGAGKCTGCGGCTTACGCTGGTCGAACTTAACCGACTTAAAACTTGGGAAATCCTTGCAGGCAGTCCTGTAATGATTAACAATATTTGGTGTCAAAACCATCATTATCATTTATTTTCTTAAATTAATCAAAGCTTATATACAGGGTCGCTACAAAGTATGGAACCAGCAGGATATTTCAGGTTCTGTTTGACCTATTTTTCTGAAATTGTGCATGGGCCTATGTATAAATAAAATGCTTTTTCTGGAATTTTTTCAACACCATGTTAGCTCTTATTTCCCAGATATGGGCGCAAGTTGCATTTTTTTAAATGGGAAGGGGGGTCAAGAAACATCATTGAAAAGGGTATGTTTTTCCTGATTTCAAAAATGTATCACACTTGTACAATTTATTGCTCCTAAGTCGAAAAAAGTGTGATAACAAACTTGGGTCTTGCAAAAAAAACCCTATTCGTTATCGCTAAGTAAGAATAAAAATTCAGGTGTCTCCATTTTCCTCATGATGTAACAATTTTCATTCACTTTGTTATTTGCAATTGCAATGCCTCAGTTAACTGAACATGATAGCATCAAAATTTTGATGATTGGTTAAGGAGGTAGAAGGCGAAGTTATTCGGAAACATTGCAACGTTTTGACGAAATCGGCGGTGTTAAAAATCGTCAAAAACCAGGACATCCAAAGGTTGCTGCAAGTGAGAAAAGTAGCTTGAATGTCCTTTTACATGTACAAGAGAATCCCAAGTGTTCCGTACAACAGCGTGCTCTCACTCACCACATTAGCAGAAGATCTGTTCAGAAAATTTTGAAAAAAGAGAAGTTTCATCCATACTAAATTCACTTATTATAAGAACTGAGTGAAGATGATTTTGATCGTACGATAGAATTTTGTGAAACTGCTACGAGAACATTTTAAATTGGATTATGCAGTTTGCAGTCAACGTTTGAGGATATTTGAATGCGATATTTCCAGACAGATGGATTAGTAGGCGCAGAGCAATAGAACGCCCAGCATGTTCCCTTGATCTTAAGCCGCTTGATGTTTTTCCTGTGAGGGTGTCTGAAAAAACGTATTTATGCTGATCGGCCACATAATGCAGAAGATTTAAAAGCACGAATCAGGGCAGAAATTCAGACTTATATCCAAATATGCTACAAAGAACATTAAAAAACTTTTACTCAAGGCTGCATTACTGCCAGTAATGTAAATCTGAAAAAATACAGCATTTTTCACGGAATCATGTTTTTCTTTTTTACTTTTTGAGTACCCGAGTCGCATCAAATTGATCAAACTAGATGAAAATTATCACCAGTCAATGAAAAATGGTAATACCTAGCTTTTTTGTCCATTTTAGCGATAAAGAAAATTGTTTTCCTTCTTTTCGTTCTTTGTCAGGCTCAATTATTGTATTTACACTTATCTCAACTCAGAAGCAATAAATTGTACAAGTGTAATACATTTTTGAAATCAGGAATAAATATCCTTTTCACTGATGTGTCCTCTCTATTTAAAAAAAATGCAATTTGTACTCATATCTCGGAAACAAGAGCTGACACAGAGTTGAAAAATTCTAGAAAATGCATTTTAATTACCCTTAGGCCCATGCACAATTTCAGAAAAATCGGTTGAGCAGATCCTGAAATATCCTGCTCGTTCCATACTTTGTAGTGACCCTGTATACTTGCTGCCAAGATATTTGAACTATTGTAAAACTATTTAGGATTAGGGTGGTTGTAAACATCGTCTGCGGCAGCATGCCAGCATACTTCGATCCGCTATGCAATTCTTTTAAATGAAAGACGGTACACAATTAATGAACTAGGCAAAAAAAATGATACGTAATGTTGCAGGTAATAACATAAGAGAGAACCAGCAAACGATAACAAGTTTGTTTTGAATCAAAACAAAATTCCTGAGAGAAAATCGTAGTATTCTTGCTTATTGGTTCTGAAAAGAGGTGAAATTGATAAAAAGAAACACAAACTTAAAAAAATAATCAGTTTTAAATATTACTGTTTACTGAAAGCATTCACCCTCGCATTACTGTTTGAACGTTTAATTTTATAAATTATGAGACATACATTTAAAAGAATTATATTAGCAACTTTTTTAGAAGCAACATTAGTTTAATCAGTAATCAGCTTTTATATTCATCAATTTGGGTATGTTGTTGTTTCTTCTTCTAAACGACTTCAACTGATTCCATGCTAATTCTATTGGGCTAAAAATGCAGTGGTACGGATAAATACGCAATACAGTGTGCCCAAGTTTTTTAGCCACTTTGTCTGCATTAAATTGTTTTTCATATGTCCGGGTATGAAGTACTTCTAACAATTCTTTTTTTTGTGTGGCTTGGGTGGTAATATAAATTCATTTTCTCAAGAAAATTTTTAATTTTTTCTTTGTTTACGAACATTTGGAACCTTTTCATATTGTTGGCAGTGATATGTCACATTATCTATCACAATAACACAAATAAACAGTTAGGCAGATTTGGCAATAAAGTTTATTTAAACCACTCTTCGAAAATTTGACTAGTCTGTTCATCATGGTAATCAATCTTGGCATTTTTAATATTTTTTGCCGCTAGAAACAAGACTAGAAACAAGACGAATCCATTTATTGATCCTGCATGTAAAATAATAATCCTGTTGCCCTTACTTGGAAGAATGTATAATTTGCACTTTGAAATTTTATCATTCCATCCTTTTGTAGCTGTATCGTGGGTGTCAAACCAAGTTGCGTCCAAATAAAAAATTGGACGATTTTCTTCTCCAAACCGTTGAATTGCCTCCAAATTTTTTTCATTAAAACATTTTGTTTTCCAATCTTTGTAAAATGAAAACCTATTTCCTTGATGAAGTTGGGAGCATTCCACCATTTTATTTTCGACTAATTTTTGGTGCATCATTTCCATTGTGGGAGCTATTTTCTTAAAAAAAATCATATATCGCACCTCCAGAAGAACAACGACGCAAGTGCAAATTTTGTATTTTTTAGTTAATTGTGTTGCATGTGTCAGAAATAATCATTCTTCCAATGATACATCCACCTAATTGTAGCATGCACAAGTGATATACTAAGTTTAATCGAGAGAGTAATATCATTCTTAAATTTTATATGAACCATTTTCCAGCAGCGTTATATGTAAACTGTGAAGATTGAATTTATTATTGTTGTTAATAAAGTTTTTATCACCCTTATTTTTCCTAATACTTATTTTCTTGATAGGCTATCTTCCCAAAGTAAATATCAGTTTAAATAAATTATTTGTTACATTAATTTTTATTAAGTGCAATAATGTCAGATAACAGTGAGATAAAAGACAGGTCATTGACTTCCACAGGCTAGTGGTGCTTATTTTATAGGAAAATTCTTGAAACTGAATGCTACAGCTAAAACTATATAATAATTTTGCTGTACATTATAGCATTCTCCATTAACTGCAAGATTAATAATATTAATATAATGATAAGGGATAACAAAACTTAAATCGCCATTTCAGAGGAATTGACAATTTTCTTTTAATTTGCCCTTATCTTTGCGAATTTTCTTTGTTGGATACCATCTGTTGCGAAGCGGAAAACAGTTGTATAAGAACTGTTTGTTAGCAACGCAGTATATTTTTATGACACTTGTTACAGAAGCGTGTTTGTGTTCTTTCTTCAAATTTTCGAAAAATTACAATGGTTTTTAAAGAAATGGTGACATTAATCTTGTAGTTAACAAGCGAATGGTGAATCTTATTGCAGAAATTTGTATAACAGTTGCCAGAAAAGTTCAGTTTCAAAGTGTCTGATTAGTACGCAACACCAGAGGTCCTAGGACAGAGCCTTGAGGAATGCCTAAAGCGATACAGTTTCTTAAAAAAAAAAAATTACCTGTCTCAGTAGAAATCCGAGCTTTCTAATGTCTTGCACTGTTTGCTCAGAGTCGCGTACTTTCCATTATTAGGCCCCGAGAGCGGTTCATGGTGGTGTGACGGCAGCCTACCGAGTGTGTGTCCTCTGAGGTGAGACATATGTGCTGCCCTGGTGTGGTCATTTGGTCGCATGTCGCACCCATCTCTGTAAAAAAACTCATTCATTGCAACGGCTGCTAGCTGCCATTAACAAGACTACCGTTCATAGTACGATGCAGATACTAACATGATGCATTGCAGGCAACATAAAAAATGTTACTTCGATTGGAGCATGATATACTATTGTTTTGAACATTAACATGCGATGCAAACGTTTTTATGGTTTTGTTTAATATTAACTAGTTAACATTATTTTTATAATTTCAATAGACTGCCGGTGGAGCCTTAAAAAGTTAACTATACTTCCTATAAGTCTTCATAACCCAAGTAATTAATGTTAACAACTTAGGGTATTATAGAGCAGTGAWCTGATGTGGAGTTTTGATTAATTAGAAATTATTCAAATATAAATGCCTTCTCCACTTTATTGAATAGTGCCTTATACAATTATTATGAAAAAATACAAACTATGGGTAAACAGAAGTTAATTTTGATAGAAGTCAAAAAATGAAAACAACTATCTAAACTTTACAGTTAAGATTGTAGGTTGTGCAGTTGCAGGAAGTCACCAACATTATGATTGAATATTGAACAAACTATTTAAAATGGGTGAGTTGAAATTTTGAATTTCATTTAAAACTGTACACTTTGGTCATTTAAAATTTTGTAAATCTCCAAAAAGTTTAATTTTGGTGATTTGTTGCAAAACTAAAATTTTTACATTATCTAAACTGGTAGAGTGTTTATTAAGCAACAAATGGTTGGCCAAGGAGGAATTTGTAGTAACTACAGCAGTGTTATTGTATTTTTGAAATTGTCTGAGGTGTTCTTAGCTCTAATCGTCAAAGATCACCCAGTTTGTCTCACATAAATTGCAGTACAATCATTGCAAGTAGATATGTAAACACCAGAAAGATTTAAGGGTTCAATTTTGACTTTGTTTAGGACTAACTGCAGTTGAAAAAGAAATATGAATTCCATGAGACAAAAATAATATGGAAATATTTACTGCAACTAGACCAATAATCCTAAGTGAATACCAATTCTTTTCTTAATTTTGTTAAATAAATTTGCCTTAAATCAAAATTTATTTTCTTCTAATAATCAAAATTTTATTCAAAATTCAGGATTAGCAACAAATCACCTAAATCAATCTTTTTATAAATTTATGATTTACAAAATCTTAAATGACCAAAGTGTTACAGTTTTAAATGAAATTCAAAATTTAACTCAACTATTTGAAATAATTTGTTCAATATTCAACCATAATGTTGGTGACTTCCTGCAACTGCACAACCTACACTTTTAACTGTATAGTTTAGATAGTTGTTTTCATTTTTTGACTTCTATCAAAATTAATTTCTGTTTCCCTAAAGTTTGTATTTTTTTATTATAATTGTATAAGGCACTGATGATTGCCATTTAAGACCAAAAGTGTTCTGCTAATTACTATTTAATAAAGTGGAGAAGACATTGATAGTTGAATAATTTATAATTGGGTATTACATTTTTTTAATATGTAGCAAAAATAATTGTGTACAAAAGTTACAAAAATAAAGTATTTTACCAAAAGTTAAATAACTTGCGAATTTTGAATTGCAGTTGATAATTTTCTCAGATAGAAATATTAAGTATTTCTATTATGTTCTGGTATATGCAATTAATCCTAATAAATAAAGAATTACTAAATGGCATTTTAAAAATAATTAAATTAATTATTTAATATTGTTGTTAAATAATAGAAGTTTAAGGATACTATCATATCTAGTTTAACGCTTACAATTTTATTTTTATTGCTTTGTTTTACCAAAATTTGAATGAGACAATACTTTTTTAATTAACAAAAATGCAGTTTACAATGACTTGTATTAAAATTAGCAAATTGTTTAAGAAAGTACTGCATCTTTTAAAATCTGTAAGTACAACGGTTACTACAGTTGTGTGTGGAACTGTCAGTACTGCCCACCTAAAGATTTCTACTCCCTCAAAAATGGAATCAATCCGAGAAAATATTCGAGCAATGATTTACTATGACTTTTGACATGGTTTAACTAAACAACAGTGCATTGACTAGCTTAATTCTACTTTTGGTAATGAGGCCCATCAAATACCACTGTGTATTGTGGAGGAGGTTGTCCAAAATTTATTGTCCATGAAAATTGATAGACTGTGATCAACAGATGACTTATCATGAGATTGTGACAACCTTGGGTATTAGTTTTATTAGAATAATTGCAATATTACACATTGGGCGTTACAAGTTTAGTACATATTAGGTCTCCCATAATTTAAAAATCTCTCAAAGGAAAAATTGGTTGAAAAAAGTTCAAAAAATACAGTAGTGGTGTTTCAAAATATATCTACAAAATTGCACCAGCTAACGAATCTTGGAGCTATGCATTTGAGTAATAAAAAGCAGTTGACTGTATGGAACTTCCAAAGTGAACCGAAACCAATATTGTTAATGAACTAAGAACTTTGAAGCAAACAGTCATGATTTTTTAGAAGAATGGAACCTGTGGGAACCATACTATTAAAGCAATGAAGAACAATGAGTTCTAAAAGGCAGTCTTTGAAAAACTAAGAGAAACCAATCACACAATTACAGGCTCAAATCAACTTAATATTTGAACAGTCAAAACAGTGAATTAAGAAGCTACTCCAGTATTTATGGAAGCACTAATTATATTTTTCGCTCAATTGATGCAAGACATCTGATGAATAAAATGTTGTAAAATAAGGGTTTTTAAATTCTACCATGTGCTTAGGTCATTTTAAATTTGAAAACATTTGAATTTACTATAAATTAGCATAATAAACTCAGATAAAATTTAAATACTTTATAGGTCAATCCATAGATTAATGATAGTATTTAGAACCTTTAATCAGTTAAATGTTAAACTTAAATCAGATTTGTCCCTCTTGTCTGTGTAGTCCTAATGAGAGAGAGTGTTTCTTTCATACCTGTTTTATCTTAGAACTGAAATGAAGGGAATGATTCTGAAGCCCTTTTTTATAAAAAGATTTGTTTCAAGTCTATAATTTTAGTTATGGCAACTGTTTAAAAATTAACCT
Organism: Rhyzopertha dominica; assembly: GCA_025024175.1. Lineage (NCBI taxonomy): Eukaryota > Metazoa > Arthropoda > Insecta > Coleoptera > Bostrichidae > Rhyzopertha > Rhyzopertha dominica. The sequence continues at coordinate 19,021,513 of QCXZ01000053.1, read as the reverse complement.
CATAAACTTTTGTGTGCTCATGTATGAAAATCACATTTGAAAAATGGGTTAAATTCTGTTAAGTTATGGATATGGAAAAATCATGTTTGGTGTTTCAAAGCAGTATTGATCTTTAAGAAGTGGAAAGCATAAATGTTAAAAATGAACATAGTGAATTATTATTAATTTTTATCTTACACCAAATATTTTAAACATTATTATACTTTCAATAATAAGTTAATGATTAGCAATTCTAATATTACTATCGAATTGTTGGTGACCTATGAAAAAATGGACTTTCAAATAAATTTGAATTTTTTTACATAGCTGTATTAACATAAAGGTAATTAGCAAAATAAAGTAGCAGCACCCAGAAAAGTTGTAAAAAAGTATTTATATTATTTTCGTATGCATAGTGTGTGCAAGACGCCAATAATTAAACCGATAATTTTATTACTTTGAATTTTTATACCACCTCATTAGTTATCTTATTTTATATGAATAACATCTAACGAACAGCACATCTCACATTAGAAACTGCAGCATCAAATAATGGCAAATGCTAAATAAAACACGAATATGTCGCATCCAGCAATATTACAAGAGTTCACTCCTGTAATGCATCTAATTCTATCACCAAACTTGCCTAGAACTAGACAACAATCGGCCCTAGGCTAAAAATTATTAGTAAACAACAACGAATAAATCTAGAACAAGTGTCAAATTAGCCTAAAAAAAAATGCAAATAATGGTAGTTCTAGACTCATTCATAGTTGCTACCAAATGATAAAAATAAAAACTCAAAAAAAGTACATAAGTGACTGGGCCTCATGCGGAGGAGCGGTAGCTGCGGCATGCATAATGGCAGACGTGTAGCTAGGTGGAGGGGTATCAGGGGGATAAGACGACCCTTGGCTTCGTTGCAAAGTCCTGGCCGCTATGGCCTGGCTGGCTGCTGGTGCCGGTAAGTATGCATCTGTCTCATTCACTTGGTGAMAGTCCTTCCTGCAAAATACAACAAAGGCAACTGTTATAAAACTTTGTTAAATGAATTCTAGTAATAAATGTACAATGAAAATGATGCCTAGTAAAAGACAAGTTACAAAAATAAAGGGGCGTTCATAAAAAATGGGTCGAGCCATAGTTTTCTTCCCCTTTCTAATGTGCCAACTTAATATTTGGACAGCAGTACTTGCTTTTCCTATTAAAGTTTTAAAACTTTCTACTCCTGAATAATAAACCCTTATATCTGTCAAATGACTAAACCAGCTCAAGTCACTTAAACTGCTTATCTTTGCTTAAAACCTATTCAACATGACTAAAGCCGTACTTCATGACCAAGATTTACGGCAGAAAATAGTAACACAGCATTTAAGAGGCCTAGGCATTAAAAACGTTAGTATAACTATGAATATCGCCAAATGGGTACATAACTGAAATATTTATGATTACTTATGCTTCATATATAGGAAACCATTTATAAACAAGAACAAAGCTAGGTAATTCGGGCCCAATAAAAGTTATCAAAGACCGATCAAGAATAATTTGGGATGAAGCTAAATAAGATATTTAGGAAATGAGTCATCAGTCTTATGATGACTATTTTTATAATGATTGCCTTAAACTGACTTGACTGTGCGAGGTTGCATATTGGTAGATGGCGAGAAACTGCAAAATATTGATGGCATCATAAATGCTATCAAATATCAAGGTATCTAAGAAAATAGTTTGGTAAATATCCAAATACAAAGTTCATATTCCAGCAAAATGGTGCAGCAAGTAATACTGCTAAAAGACACAAAAGAGTGGTTTTAAGATAATGACATATTTGACTTAATATATTCAACATATGTGGCATAAGATAAAAGCTAAATTAAAGAATGACACTTAAAGAACATTGCCCTCTCTTCAAAATAAAACTGAAAAAATATGGTCAACAATTTCATCAGATTATTACAAACAAATTGTTTTGCCTATGTCGAATAAGATACAGGAAGTATTCAGTTGTAAAGAGTTGTGTAACAGTTATTTTCACATTAGCAATAAAATTACTTTAAGAGCTTTGATACTGTTAATTCTATCTAATACCATATGTAAATGTCAATGAAACGGTTCAAAAGTTTATAAAGAGATCATGGAACAATCAGTGAAGAAATAAATTAGGGTCCATCCATTAAGGTGTTAGGGCTCATATACCACAAGTTTTCTGCATACCTGATCATCAACACATTTAAAGTAAGTAAATTGTGTTGCCCATTTTAACGGTATACTATCTAAAGATCACAGTCTCAATAAATCACAGTTTAATTACAAAAAAGCAATTACATTCAGTCTATACAGATAGCAATAACTGTGCCTTCAATAAAAAAACTGTTATCTTTAAATTGATGCAGCTATTTTTAGCAATATTTCAGAGATGCTTTTAAAACGGTCGATCTGGACTGTGTTAATTGCTGGAAAAATCCCACTGCCACTCAAGTAGCATAAATGCAATTTACAGGCAACTGCAAGTTTGTTCCGTAATGTAAGAACAGGTCATCCATAAATTATACCTTATCAGGTTATTCAAATAACTGCTTGTACTGATAATTAAAAACAATGTTTTTTCGGCTGACATGCTATCACGGAATGTTGGAGCAAATATGTATTTTTGTTGATTATTTATTGCCTGTAGCAGCTTGTACATGGTTTCATAACAGCTCTCATACCTTGGTCAACAAACACCGGCTGTTTTATGGTATAAACTGATGACTAAATATATAGGAATATAATGTGGTATGTTAAAAAAAACAAAGGTAATTGCAGGTAATTGAAGAAAATTTACTAATTAAAACTGATAAAAATGTAGGCTGGATTAATAAGGAAAAGTTACGAATTCAATTTTTCAATTCAAAAAATCTTAATAACAGAACAAAAATTTTGATTATACTTGGACCAGACGGAACACAGTTTACACAAGTTATAATAGGTCCGACGGAGTTGCAAATGCAACCCATAATACTATCTCAAACCCAATGTGGTTATTTTATTTTTGGTATTATTTAAGAAATGATTTGAGAATCAATGATGACTGCTGCCAGTTTCTACATTTAGTGGTATTTAGTAAAAGTCACAAATGTATTCAAATAATGAAGAAACATATATGATTTTGATTTACGGTGAATGCAATCAAAATGCTGCTGCAGCCTGTTTATACAAGCAATGCTTTCCCAACAGGAGAGCTCCTGCCAACACAATTTTTAAGAATTAACATCAACGGCTAAGTGGCCACCAAAGAAAAAGTCAAGTGATAGAATAACAGGCTCTGCTAATGCAATTAGAGTTTTGTAAATTATGAATTATAATCCTCATACCAGTCAAACGGCAGTCTCAAGAACACCTGGTATTAGTACATTAAATTTTATCTGTACCACATACAATTAGTTCAAGCTTTAAAAGAGATGGATTATAGATGAACTAACATTTTCTAATAATGGTGGAGTTGCATTACAGTAACAAAATAGCATTAGTGATAAGTTTGACATATTTTTCCATAACTTTAATTTCCAATCTGTTAAAAAAACTGTTGATTTTGCATAGGCAGCATGTCATAAATGACAATAGTTATTTCGTTATATTGCAACATATTTTCTAGAATAATTTCTTTTCATGTGTAACTCTCTGTATTTTTCCTGTTAATATCTAAATTGTATTTGTTCCTTTATAGACTAGTGAGTCTGGCTGGAAATAAACTTATATTATTATTTTATTATTATTATTATTATTATTTTATTATTATTATTATTTTATTATTATTATTATTTTATTATTATTACTGCCTACACCAACCATCTAAGCATCACTGTTTCAGTGTCATTGTACCTCATCAGCATACATTGAAACAATATTTTTTGTAGATTTACAATGCTACAAGTAATTATCAACTCACTTTTTCCGGATGTATATCCATGTGTGTGAATCAACCCAGACGAGCGTCGTCAGTAGTAGTCCAGCCAAAACTGCCGATACCAGCATTAAGGCCAGTCCCATCAAGCCGACATTGCATATGGCCCTCGTGCCCCTCAAATAGTGCAGATGCAAGGCCCTGCAGTCAACAAGTGCAGTAAGCGAAGTGATCAGTGTGTCCGCAGAATTCACCTCGTTGATCAACGATGTGAACTTTGTGTCGAGGCTCTTCTTGGGGAATAGTTCGGCCGCCGGTCTCCTCAGAAGGTTGAGGGATGTTCGCATGTTTTCCACTTTTGTCTTGCCTGCAAAATTTGTAATTGTATTGCAAAAGATAATGATGGTTTTGAAAGCGTTGCAAGATTACACAAGTTAGGGTTTTGTTGCTAAAAATATTTAGAAAGTTTAAAAAAACAAAACATGAATGAGTAGGTATTAATAATAGCATAAGAAATATGCAAAGAGTACAAAGTTATTACAAGTGTTCTAGTTAATACAAACCTACACAAATATAAAATATGTGTTGCAACTAAATGAATTATGATAACTACATATGTTGTCATGTAGTTACACAATCATTTCACTAGTTATGATTTATATAAATTGAATTACTTACTAAAAGGAAGCAAATTATTATTCTGTATAAATTTAAAACGCTTTTGATTATTTACTATATTAAAAAGTAACATTAACTTATTGGTCCAAATTAATAAATCTGGATAAGTCTAAAGTGAAAATTATATCACTTAAATAATGTTTATCTATGTATCATAATTCAGAAAAAAAGTAATATGGAGTACCTACTTCAAAAAGGTACCCAAGGCTCTCACCCATGTTGAAAAATTGTCTCAGTTTTCTTATAATTAAGCTTCATTTATTTATGTTAAATTGAACGGTTAAATACTTTTCATATATCTTAATATGATTTGATTGTTGTTACACATTTTTTTCTACACATTTTAGCTTCAACTTTTTTTACTGCAGGGAAAACTGAACCTGCATAAGTAAAGATAATAGCTCATCTAGTAGGACTTACAAGTTTTCACAAATTTTTTTTCTATTTCCTGTACAGGGTCTGGCAATTAAAACTTTTTTTTTAGGTACAACCTTAAGTGATATGTTTAATTGGAAACCTTTTTACAACCCTTAAAATTGGCATAGTGGGTGTCCAAAAAAAATTGCAGATAATATTTAATTGTTGTAAATATTTTTTACCTTACCCCATATAATAAATATAAATATTATAATATATAATTTTAAAATAACATTAACTTTTTAATAATTAATAAATATAATAAAAGGATAACAATAACAAACAATAAACATAATAGTTAACTCTTAGGTGTACTTAATTAAAAATTAAAAAATTTAACACTTGTAATCAATTGAAAATAAAAAATATTTACAAAATTTACAAAAAATCACTTAATCACAAAAAACCAAATTATGTCAAAATATTGTGATCGTACTTCTACAAATGTCTCAAAAAAGATTAATTTCAAAAAATCTATTAATGTATAGAATCGAATTTGAGTACTAAATTTAAATAAATATGACATTCAGCTTGACAATTTGACAAACACAAACCAACCGATATGAAAGTATAATATAAAAAAAAGTTTTTTAAAGCAACAAGACAAGATTGATAATGAAAGATCAAAAGTTGGTAATAATGGAGTTTAAGAAATTGAAATATTTATTATAGCATTACCAAAAGTGTGGGTGCTTAAATTTTATCTCTAAAAAGAAAAGTTTCTGATATTATAATATTGTCTTCATGTGTTGTGTGACCACACTTTTCGGACAGTGTTGTTAAAAAGTTGTTTTGRAAAGRTCTTTAATGCAAWAATTTATTTTCAGTTTGCAGGGTTGCACTTAAAATTAGAGAAAAGATTTCTGTTAAATTATTTTGCAAAACATAAGCAACAAGTAAATAAATGATTTAGCAAGAAAGCCCCTGGAATGGTGGTATTAATATTAATACAGTAAACAAACAAGAAAAAAAATAAACTTAATCCATACTACAACATACTTTTAATCTGGACATTCAAATTAAGCTTTTTCTGTAACATAAATTCATTTGTCATAATTCTATCATCTATCATAGATAGCTTAGCTTCAATGAGCTGTTATGTTATGCTAAATCTCTATGTCTTACCATAATACAAGTAATTCGTCAAATATATATAGTACAAACAGTTGATGTTCAAAATAGCCAAAGTGCTTAAAATTTGCAATAATGATGCGTCTATTACAGTCTAGGTACAGGCATTTCTGTCTGCGCACACTGGTTGCATCCTTCTTAAATAATTTGGTCAGAGTTATGAAGATCATCTCTGGCAAACTCTAATGTAGGTTTTATCTTAAAAGATAATCATCCTTATTCATTGCTCTTACACAAATCAATTTCTACAATTCTATGAAGGAATTTCTGTGTGTTATAAATCGGTCATTTATAATTGCAGAAGATGGTCTGCAAAATGAATGACTATTGCACTACATAATATTATTCCAAAGACTAAACAGGGATATTCCTATTAAGACGTTCTCGTGGATAGCGGTAAAATTAGCTCCTTTAGAAATTCGCCAGCGTTATTGTGAATTAGAAATTGCATAATGATTTTAATAATTGCTGTGCTATGTTGTGTCTGCTACTCTATCATCAATTAAGATCTCCAGAAATTGGATTATGGCAGTAATAGATTGACAAAAGAAATATGGAACTGTCATGTTCGTTTCTCAGAAGTATGGTCAATATGTGCAGATAGGATCCTGATGTTATTTCTGCGTGATTCTTTCCCTGATGTGCTACAAATTTTATTTGGATAGCAGTTATTTTATCTTCATAAATTCTCACCTTCAGCACCCTCCTTTGCAACTACTCCACTGAAGGAGTTTATAAGAAAGTTAATTCACCAAACATTACATTGAAACTTGCTTTTAAATGGAACGATTTTGATTAAAAAAATATTAACATAGGTAGAACCTAAATTTTGACACCTCACCTCATTTGGACTGTATTCAAATGTAGAACTGTATACTTTCTCATCAAATTAAACGTTGAGGTTAAATTACAAGTTTCAAATGAATATTTATTAATTAATATTATTTTTGCTAGCAGCATTTGTTTTATGAATCCAGTAATGAATTCTTTTTACATTTTGGTTCAATATCTGATTAAAGGTGCTGCAATAGGAGTACTTCTATCCAACAGATTTCGATCAGTCAAGGATGCAAGCAAACTTCTAAAATAATTGACCTACACTGATCACTTACCTTCTCGCAACCTTTGAGTAAATGGATTAGCCCTGGCACGTTCGCAACTAGTATAATACCGAAGGATCTCCTTGGTCGCCTCCATCGAAGCCTGGTCTTCTACAAACTTATCAGGAGCAACACACAAATCCCCCAGAGCGACACTGGAAGCCAAGTAAAGGCTGGCCATCAAATGCGACACGATGACCGCCAGTAAGCCGCAAACCGAAAACGCGATCAACGCACACCTATTATGCCTTGCTACCCCGACCAGCAAGACGATGCAAAGAATTAACAGAACACTTAGCACCGCCATCGTMACCGGCCACCGTATAGTTTCGATCTTTTCACCAAGGTCTATTCGCGGGGATAAGTCCAGACKCTCGKGAGGGCGACGGATGTCGGCAGCCGCGCTAGCCGCGTACGTGTTGTTCTCGTTGACCCACTGGAGGAGGTTGAACGCCTGCTTGAAGGCGGTCATGTTGGCGACGGGTTCGTCGAATATGTCGCGCAGCTGGTCCAGCTGACCTTGGGCCTGGAAAATTCTACATTACTAAAGCGTATCAAATACGGGGTGGTACGATGTGCTTTGAATATGTGAATATCAGAAACTAATTAAAGTGACACTTTGACGATTTGCAAGTGATCATTTCCGACTGGATTCATTCAATTAAATATATATTGCTATGATAAGGGTAAACCAGCGCCTTCGTAATTGGCAACCAGACTGGCATTCACGCAGTTACCTAAAGTTTCTTGTTATCGTATCTTCTCGAAGCTTCCATTCTAGATTGAGAGATGGCTCTAGAATATTCGCGCATAAAAACAGGAKGAAAGCGTGCGGAATAAATCTGATTTGAAYAACTCCAAAGCAGGCGAACAAAGCGACCCCAGTGTTCTAAAGWGGATTTGGTGATWGTGMTGAAGTATTTTAAAATAGTAGTGTATTGAAATACTAGTACTAGTACTAGTACTAGTATATGTACTTACACAAAATAATTGATGTCGAGAAGTGGACCGTGGATTTATATGTGTTGTGTTGTTCGATAAGACGGTGATTCGACTAAAGGGTGTAAATTCGGGTGAGTTAAACGAACTTTCCAATATACGCCAGTGTCGAGAAGCCAATCTACCAACATGAAGCAAGCCAAGAAAACAAAAAGCTAAACTAATAGCAACAAGGAGGTAAAAAAAAGACGGCGAATGAAATAGTAACTACTGTGCAGCAACCACTGACAACTAAAATAGATGAAATTAAAGAAAATAAGAGCAAAACTTAAAAAAGAGCGAATTATATCGGAGAAAGAGTGAATCGAGTCTAGGAAAAGTTGGAACTGCACAGTAGTGCTTCAAGCTGCATCCAGAATTCACGGTCAACGAAGTCAACGTGGAGAATTCAGACATTACAAACAGATGGAAAAGCGCAAATCCATGATCGATGGTGATATTGGTCCTATACTTAAGTGGAAGGAAGAGAACAGACCATGACCTGAATGGAATGAAGTGACCTCGGAAAGTACGATCCTAAGGGCGAAGTACGCCCAGTAAGAATCTTTTCAGGTGGAGAACGGCCTGCTGAAGAGAGCTTGGGAGAGCATTTTACTATGTTGCTGGTAATGCCCAAGGTGTATTAGAAGAGGTACATGGAAGAGCATCGGGTGCCCACCTGGGAGTGAACAGGATAGTTTGGCAAAAGTACGCGAACATTTCTACTGGCTTGCCATAAAAATGTAGTGAAATGGCACTGCAAGTTTGCGACCTGTGCAGCCACGAATACACCATCAACAAGGCTGAGGGAAAGGGTAGTACAAGGTGGGAGCTCCATTAGGACAGATTCCACCAGTGATTGTGAGAAAGCTCGCTATGGAGGAACAGCCATTCATAGACAGTTTAAGGAAGGTGATCTGGTGTGGCTCTACAATCCACGAAGAAGGAAAGGCTTTTCGCTTACATTGTCGCCATCCTAAGACGAACCTTACAAAGTAGTGAAAAGGATTAACGACTTGGTCTATAGAATCCAGCGCAACCCAAGATTAAGGATGAAGGTGATAATATAAATCGTTTAAGTGAGTACCCGGAGATCACGATGAATGGAACTAATCGGGACTATCAGTTTCTAAGGAGGGGGTAATGTTGCGGAATCAGCGCCATCTGTGTACCGGAGTTGCAGGCGTATAGATGCGGTATGGTAGGTCACTGCAAGTAGTGATCCTAGCGACAGATAAATGGCAGGGAATGCCGATACTCTAGAGAATTCTATCAATAACTTTGGCGAAGTTTCGATAGCGTCTGAAAGGTGTCGCTTCTGGTATTTTCGATGGGGGTATAAATAGTCCAACCACGATTACACACAAATGCGGCACTTGGAAAGAGATATCATTTTCAAAACAGAGATAAGAAAAAAACCAATTTAAAGGTCCAGCGAACGCCACCGACTGTAAATTCGACTGCTCTCGGCAACTCAGCCCGAATCCGCGGTTTCAGTGTTGCCAGTGTCAGCACAAAAGCACAGACAAAAGTCTGAATATAGCACTTTTTGCAAAAAACTAGACCGCAGTACTTTTAGAAGTAATTCAGCGCCATTTTAACACTTGCCAGTGTTGTTTCTGCTTTAAGTTTTTCGTTCATAATAGTATGCTTATGTAGTGTGCACACCTTGGAGTAAACATGCAACTAATAATACTACATTAAACATCGTGATCGCAACACATTTCGCTGATTAAGTTAATTTTAATATTAATGTTAATGTGCTATCCTTTTTTTATGCAATCTAGCACATTTTCACTAGAGTTTAGTCACAATGTGGTTACAGTACTTTTATTTTAAGGCTGCTGGCAACACCGGGCGGTTTCTTGTTCTAAACTCTTACACACCTATTATTTAACGAAATTGCGGATTGGGTTTGCGTTTTGCGTTATTCGTAGTTGTTTTTCGTTTTTGCGGCAGACAAACAATTTGTGTCGGTGTGTACATTTCTGAAATAGTAAAATTAACTATTTTTCTGATTTTTTGAMCAATTTGAAAGATTTTATCCAGCTTTTATTTTGTAAAAGTTTTCAGAATCAGCATTAGTGTATATTAGAAAGTTAAAGGCAGCAAAATTGTTTCCAGCTGACAGCAGTTTGAATTTGGCGCTTTTTCAGCAAACCCATTTAAAGGGATTTAACGCTGAAGGTCAATCGCCCCATTTTCAGAACTTCAAAGCAGCCGCTCGAAGTGTCGCATCTGTGTGTAATCTGTGTTCCAACGGAGAAAGCGCGAGTAGTTCTGAATTCGAATAACAGTTATCAAGCGGGCGAAAGGTTTAGTTGAACAGGTCTTTTTAGTGCTAGTATATGCAGTATAGTGATTTAGTGACTTACTACTGTTAAAACAGTTGTGTTTAAACTTAGTGTATTTGATACAAGCGATTTAAAATAAAGGAGTTAAGTCAGAAATCCGCAGTTTTCAAGCTCATAAATGTAACAATATGGACATTACTAGTTTACTCTTTAGATTTATTGTCACTTTGTCAACAGATATAGATAACGAGTCGTGAGTGAAATTTAAAATCATCTTATTCTTCAAATCAAAGCTCGACGCGAGACACGATCCGTACACAAATTAAGTAATTACCCTCGATCTCAGCTGGTTCTCGATGGACAACGTCTGGTTTCGAATCTTCGAGACCAGCTGGTCCACCTGCCTGCCCTCTGAGAGCAGCTGAGTGAAACCATTGTGTAAGTCATCGTTGCCGTAGAGTCCTAAACCAGCGGCTGCGCAGCACAGGACCGAGACAATGGCCAGGGTAACTTTCAGGGCAGAGATGGATCGAGATGGTCGCGGCTTTCGATCGCAGCAGCGGGTGAGCAGATATATCAGTAAGACTAGCAGGGTGAGGATGAGCCATGCTGCTGGTATTGAAGCTAAGATGCCCAGGCTCTGAAAGAAATTAAATACACATCAGTTTATGAAGACCGAAAGGGTGAATAATAAGTAATTAAGGCGGTTGCAATTTTTAGTATAGTCATACCTCTTTCATACAATATTATATTTGTAAATTTAAATTTAAAATGCACCGTTACGTACTGGCAAATGTCTTCAGTTGTAGGTAAACCTTTAACTGCTCACAAATGCGAATAAAAGAAGTTCTGGTACCATCAGATATATGTGCGGGTGAAATCTTCAGAGCAATAGATGCCCAGTAGCCATGTAGCAAACCACTTATCGGAGTCCATTTTGGATCTAGCCTTTGGAGCAAACAGATAAAGCAACATACTGCAAGGGTACTTTTCCTTTACTTTATCGGGTACCGCGCTTAAATCATGGAATTTAGTTCCAAACTGAAAGATAAAAATTAAAATCTTAGTCTTTTGGGGTTAGACCGCGTCTGATTTAGGAATAAGGTCGACGTTTCGGCCGCACTTGTAAGGGGCATCATCAGGACAGGAATAAGGTGTATGGTATATGGTGCAAACCTAACGCGAGAAACACAAAAGAACTGAACCAAATCCTAAGGAAGGAAGAGCATGTAAACAATAGATATCGTTTATCTAGAGCTACAAGGGGGTGGGGATGCCTGGACGGCATAGGTGGGAGATTGTGGAGGTGGGGATAGCCGTCGCGTGATTAGGTACCAAATGGTGGAGAGATGAAAACCGTCTTAGCAATTTAGATTATTGGGATATTTAGAAATTTCTATGGCTACTCGGAATTTTCGGCTTGTGAAAAAAAGGGACTTTGGCTAGAACTGATACATTGTCAAACAAAATATTGTGGCCCGTTTCATGTTGATGATCAGCTACTGCTGGAGTGGGTGAAGAGACCTGATTTAATGTACTGTTTATGTTCATTAAGCCTGGTTTCAATGGATCTACCTGTCTCGCCGATATGTACGGCACCGCACGAACGAGGGATGCTGTAAATACCTCTAGAAGAAAGAGGATTTATTTTGTCCTTCGGAGATGGAAGGATCTGTGACATTTTCTGAGGTGGCTGGAAGATAGTACGGATGAGTTATTTCTTAAGAATTTTGCCAATTCTGTCTGTGACACCTTGAATGTAGGGAAGTAAAGCAGTCGATCTATAATTTGGGGGTTCGAGAGTTAGTTTGAATTTGGGGTAAAGATGACGATTAATTGCAAATTGTATATCACGGTTATTACACCCTCTGTTGGCCAGACTGATGCGTAAGTGTTGTAATTCACTTCGAAATTTGTCCGGTTCAGAAATTGACACAGCGCGGTTAACAAGGGAATTGGGTATTGTCACTTTTTTTGAAAATTACGTAAAATGAATCTTGAAGTGCATATATATCGTACGCTATGTTAAAAAATAAAAAAAATATTTGTAGGTAGAGAATTTCGGGTTTGAAATTCGAATCTTAGGAGTCACCACCAAAACGCTTCTATTCAAGGTTATTCAACTCGTGACGTCAAGTATCATGTAACCATTACCGAGGAGCGTGCTATTTAATGGTGTAGTATCATTCTTGTATTCTTGTATTCATCTTTTGTGTGGTATTTATTGAAATGACGGTGTAAGAGGTCGCAGCAAAGAGTGATTTGTGTAGTTTTACAAGCATCTATTATGTATGGCAAACAAAACAAGTGTTGTTTTGTACATGGTTATAAAAGTATTTCAGTCAGTACAGCTAACAAAATTTTTGTAACCGTTCTTTGAGATTATCAACGTATGAAAAAGTTGTTTAAGGCCCCTAGACGTGTGATATGCCTAAATCACAAAGTTTATTTTTCTGTTGTGAAGATCATCTTAATTCTTACTGTAAGCTTTATTATTCTTTTTGGAGTTGTATTTGTTTACCATTCAGTTTCCATTTTATTATAGCTTGAAGAGGATATGAAAAATTATATGCGTTCTAAGTTGATACAGGGAAATGTTATAATAAAGAACGACGTTATTCCCCATATATTCGACTGTTAGCCAGGCCGAAAACGATCTGCAAGAGCCCAGAAAATAAATGGCAATTTATATTTATTCTGACCTCTAAAATAAATGTCAATGCTACGTTAATTTGATAAAACTTATGCTGGTGCTTTTACGTTCCTCATCTCCGCCGCGTTGAACCGCTCGTCGCTGTACACAAATTCCATAACAATGAACATGCCTTCAGAAGTAATAACTCGTAAGTTTTTCACTTTTTCTTGGCGTATTTTAATTAGCTTGTCAAAAAATGAACGCAAACAACAAACTGACGGGCTGAGGCTAACGCGTGACGCGCTGATCCCAGATGTAAACAAGCGGTTATTTACAAGACACCTGACGTCACGGCCAATATGTTCGCGTTTTGGCGGTCCCTTTAAATATTCACATTTTTAATATTAAAAATACACCTTACGATCTATTTTTTCGAATTTATATGCTGTCACAGCTGTTTTGTGGATTAGATGCTACCTATTAATATGCAATTGAATGAAATATACATGGCAAATACTTAATTTAGGACAGAACGCTTTTGTGACATATGGTGATGAGAAGACGCATGCTAGTACCGATCCGTGTGAGTGGCTTTACGATAGTCAGAGTGGCTCAAACGACCATCTGGTAGACGAGTGACAAGGACATCAAGATCACCCGTCAATTATTATACCGGGACACGCAGATAATTCAAAATATATAGGGTGGATGCAACAACGTGCGCCCGTTCAGCGTTTAATCTTTAATATCTCGAATGCAGAGTATATAAATTGGATTACTGGAAGTAATTATTACTAGAAACTACTTGGATGTAGGCAACATAAACCAAACCAAAGTCATAAATCAGTAACAGGGTATACTGGGCGACATGTATGATGAAGTTGGGACAGCAGATTAGGAAATTAAACAGAATAAAAGTAGAAATTGCAAAATACTGTAGAATTAGCAGTGGAAGTCAGGGTGATTGTGACAAGCTATATGTATTTCGACTGCAATATTTAGTGGAAATTAAAGACGATACATAACAGAAAACAAAGCTAAGTGATGCTACAGTGAAGAACAGTAAGAGAACTATCTAAGCAATTGAAAGCAAACAAAAAGGATCCAATAAAATGGATTTTAAAAACGTAGCGGGGGGAGGGGGGTAAGAAGCTAGGAAGAACACCAACAAAACAGTAAAAAAGCATAACTAAAGGAGGATATCAAAGAAATGCTCACAACGCTAACTGGAAATATGGGAATTATTAGGGAAAAGTTAAACAATTAAGAAAATAAAATGGGATATACGAGTAAAAGGTTAATATTACAGGGAGAAGTCTAGACGTGGAGTAAATGCAGAGAATCTGAATGCAAACAAACAAATTACAAATTTAACTAGTTAAAAGAATTTTAAATACTTGGGGACAGTTATAAATATCGAGAGTAAGAGAAACATTCAAATAGACCAACGGATCAAAACGTTATAAATATATGTATATGCCCTGTATACCATAATCAAAGAAAATTATGAGAAACAGATGCATCAGCACTAAATCAAACGAGAGATTATACAATGCCATTACCGGTTGTAATATACACAACAGGAACAACGTTTTGGTGAATAAGCCAAAAAAAAGTTTAAAATATTTGAGCGTAAAATTACCAGACATACATATGGTTTAGTGAAGACCGGTGAGGAAGCAAGTCGAATTCTGATAAATCATGAAACGGAAGAAATAGTGAAGCTACATAACAGCAAAAAAGATAAAAACATAGAGACTGAAGTGGTATGAACATCTGTGCAGAAGACAAGATAATACTACAATGGAAATGAGATGGAGAAATAAAAATGCGAAGACCAAAAATTAGATGGATACTATTTTCAAGGCAGAACAGAGTGGCAACGAATAACCGAAAATGCCAAGAAGAACACAAAATTATGAGTGAATATCAACGAAGGAAGGACATATAAGTTAACTGACACTTATCACAAGAAAAAGGTCTAGAGAACCTGGAACAGCGGGAAAAATTCCTAAGAAGTGTATACCCTTACATAGTATACTTCATTCCAGCGGAATGCCTTCGATGGTTAGGACATTTGAAGAGGATGAACGAATTAAGAATAAGGGCAGCCTTAAGATACAATATAAGGGTTTGGGGATAACCTGGACGGAAAAAAGGAAAGAAGCGATGAAAGAGCCAAAAAATGGAAAGAACTCAAAAAGCAATGAACTATAATAGTACCCCGTTAGAAAATATTTGTGATTTGGGTTTTAAGCCAGTTTTAAACTAATTATCATCTATCAAGTGGGTATTCTAAGAAGTAACGTTGACTAACGATAACCACGCTCTCATGTTGATACGCACGGTCACGGTTTTACATCAATTTTTTTTTTGGGGGAATTTACTTATTTGAAAAGTTTTATCGTTTGTCACATTTTTGTAAGAACCACAAAACAACACTATATACGCAAACAAGAAATATAACATAAAAGAATCCAATCGAAATAGTAAATTTTTATTTTACGTTGTAAATTTTGCCGACAATGCAGGGTGGGGCAGATGATTAGTCGACAATAAGTGCAAATTTGTATTTGCATTTGCTTGTTTTTCTATCGGCTGGTCCTTACACCCTAACCCAGTTTTGCAGAGGACTATGAAACGAGGAATCCTTAATTTGCACTTTATTGCCGACGCTCAGCATTGTTCACAAGATTTACAACGTAAAGTCAAAATTCACTACATATTTCACTTGGAAGAGTGTATCCGCGAAATTCTATGATTTAGTAGATAGCAGTTCATTATTTATAAAACATAACTAATGCATCACGAGGTACAAAGAAGGCTTCATATGCTTCCACAGCGTGCATTACGTGTTGCCCATACATAATATGTATTTTGAAGGTTGTGTACATAAAACGTTTAAGTTTGCCAGGAAAATTATTTCCTTTAATCCTTAGAAACTTATTCTTCTCAAAAGAAAGATATTTTTCTACTTTTGTACTAATGAATAATTAAGAACCCGGTTATTTATAAATTTACACTATACCAACAACTATAACGTCTTTTCATTTCTCTATAATAAAAGTAAAATTTCGGATCACACAAGGAGATGCTTATAAACAGAAAATTACTGTTTGACTGGGAGGCCATTAGGTGCCACCTGGTGGCAATAACTTTTGAAAATAACCCCCTTCCCCCCAAACGCTGTTTGGTGCTTACAGACAGCGTATGCAAGCAAATATACATAATATGCGCATTTGTACGTGATTTGAATTAAATCTTCAACACTGCCGGAACAAGCGTTTGCTACGGAATACAAATGTATGTAAAATCATCCAGATGTTAAAGCACAGCAAATAAGCGGTATAATGAACACTGCTAATAAGGCAGCGCAGAGAGAACCGGAAAAGCCATAATTTTTAGTGTATGAAGTGCTAATGACTAATTTTCATCACGTAAGTCATGCACTTTATATTATACACCTACATCTACATTCAATTCTCATCAATATTAATAATTTTCTAATAATTATCTGTAAAGAATGCAGCGATACTTAAATTACAAATCATTATAGGGTAAATCTGTCAAGGCATTAATTAACAATGCGCTTATTTACTTAACACCAGTAACAAGTTAATAGTTTCCTCAATTATGGCAAATCATTTGACAACAATTCAATACTGCAATATATCAGCTTTTTGAATTTCTTTTTTCCAAACATATTTTTAACATTTTTTGTAAACATCTTGAAGACTGCTTAAACACATTTGACTTGTTTAAATCCGGATACGCTGATTTCAAACTAAATGATACGTTGACATGTTGTTTTCCGGGCTGGTTCCCACGTTGGTTATTTGATCTTGACGTTTCGACACTCATGTCGGTGTCTTCCTCAGAAGTAGCTCTGAAAGAAGAGAAGAGAAAGAGAGAAGAGCTACTTCTGAGGAAGACACCGACATGAGTGTCGAAACGTCAAGGTCAAATAACCAACCTGGGAACCAGCCCGGAAAACAACATGTCATCGACAACAACCACGGAAGTCTTCAAACCTAAATGATACGTTTCGATAAAAAATGTGTGCATCATTTCAAATATTAATAGTCAAAATTTGATGAAATTATATCAACCGGTCTAAGATATTTTTTTAAAACGGTTTCTCTTCCCCCATGTTTAAGAGAACATTTCAGTAGGCGGACGTTATTTAAAAAAAATATACTGTAAAATAGTATTATTTTTGCAACAGTTTTCAGATTCCGAGAGGTTGCCCACAAAATACGGGACACACTGTATACACTAAAACAAAGATAAACTATGAACACATTATTGTGTAGGTGTTAAAAATTGATAAAAGGCGACTTTTTATGATTTTTTTAGAATAAGTGCCTGTTTTATTTACCAGTTTTTTTTTATTTTAATAGACAAGGTAATGTATTTTGAAAGTGGGCAATGCTTATACGATGGTGTACCATGCCATAATGCAAAAATTGTACATATGCCATTGGCCGAACTGGACCTGTAGCGTGTTCTCCAAGATCACTCGACTTCAACCCATAATACTTTTTGTTGTGGGGATATATGAAAAGTTGGTTTATTCGACTCTAGTTAATGAAACTTTTTCCAAGAAACTAGAAAATGCAGCTGTTACGTTAGGAAAAGGTGCGTTTTTCTTTTGGTATTTGTAGGAATGTAGCTTTCGCGGCCAGAGTCAGATTAAAATCTTGGTCATTGTGGATTACATTGCGTTGGTTTTGGAAATAGGGTCAACGTTTCGCCCGCTATTGTAATGAGCATCATCAGGACAAGAATATGGATTATGGCGCTAACTTAACGCGCGAACCACATCCATTGTCTTATGTATCGGAAGAAATGTAATTTTTAGTCCAGCTCGCGATGTATAGAGTAAAGTTAGCTAGCGAGTTTTGAAAGTTAGATTAGAAGACGGTTAGACACGCGTCCCGTTATTTTGAAAATTCAGTGTTAATTATATCAAACTCGCGAGTAGATTAAAATTGTTAATTTACGGGTTGCGGTCATATTCTCGTTTCATACAGTATAATATTGTAAAAAATACTGACGAGAATTTATACGAGTTTTGTTGAGTACATTTTATTTTGCACATTATTTTCATTTATTAATTATTGTTAAATATACTTTTATTCTTGCGTAAAATGATTTTCTTGTGCTCAGGTGTAAGTTTGGTAGCAGCGTCCGAATAAAGGTAAGTCAGGCACTTTTATTAAGTTTTTATAAAGTTCATTTAAATTGAATTAGATTCCGCGCAATTACTAGAATCCGCGATTTCGATTAATTAGTAAGCATCCCCAGTAGCTAACATCGACCAACCATAGTGATTTGCGACGGAGATCTTAGGGCTGGCTTGCAGTTGTAACGCGCCGGATTTAAACGGTTCAGTGCCGTGTGTGAACAGGAGATGGCGTTAGGTGTGCGAACTGGAGATGTTGTTGGACTGGCAAGCGAGAGAGGGCGTTAGAGGCCGGGGGAGAAACGCATGGGTGACGCGAACAAGGGGGCGGTGAGCTGAAAAAGATCAGCAGCTGCACATGCAGCTTCCTGGCAAGAAGTTGCAGAAAAGTGATGAGTACCTGTGTACCGAGTGGTCAAAAGTGATCAGAGCTGAGGGGAACTCATAATCCGAAAAACGTCGGAGGATTCAGCGTTTTGATTCCTTCGTCAAGGCCGGCGTCATCAACCTTCCCCGCTCTCCTCGCGCACCGATACATGCACCTTTACGAACCACCAAGTAAATCCGTGGGACTGGCGAAAAGGGACTATTTAACAAGGTCAGATAGACATTAATATTCAATGACTTTTGGCATCAGTACGTTGTACTGCATCGCGTTTCGCGTATTCCATTGTGTTTCTTCTTTTTTTTGCATTCCATGTTGTAATAAAGTGTTAAGTTAAAAGGCTGCTTTAATTTTTTTTCTGACGCACCCAATTTTCAATGAACCCTATCATGCTCTAAAAACAATGCCGTTTATTTAACAAAGAATACGGCAGATTACACKGTGTAGAATTGATTAAATTTGATGTCAGGTCAATCTTCAGCAAGGATATATTTTATTTTGCGAACACTGAAATCAGTAACAGCAGATTTTTCTCAGAGCTTGAATACTGGTAAATTCGAAATTTCTACCAATGGTTATACTATTCTCTCGAATTTTACAATTTAATAAGCTTTCTTTTTTTGTAATTCACTTTTTTAGATAGGAATCATGGTTTTTAAATTATAGGCGAAAGTAACGAAATGGGGCGAAAACTGGTGTTTTACTAGTAGTAATATGGTCTCCACAAGTCTTTTCAAGGACAAGCTGAGTGGTCTAAAGAGGCTTTCGTAAAAGCGAAATCTAAACTGCCCACGTTAAAATATATTAAAAGAAAATGTTCAGCACTTGATGTTTATCATATTAAACATATTCATATTAAACACTAAACGAAATATATGTGCGATTTTGATTAGCTGACGCACAAAAATATTTATAACATACTTATTACACCTATTATTACCGACGAATTTCTTAAACATCATTTAATTGTAATGTTGGTTTAATAAAGTAGTATGTTTAAGTCAAATAAGTTGTCAGCGTTTTTCCATAGAGAATTTGCTGTTCAAAAGATATGCTTTAGTTTAAATAGTAAAAAAGTGCATTTGTTTGCATTATGAGTAAGATAGATATTTTCCCAGAAATTTAGGACCATTATATTCTCCAGGCCCTTGGTATTATAAAAATTTACGACTGTGAGGTATTGTTTTAATTTTAAAATACTAAAATTGCCATTACATGGTTGGCTGCTACGCATACAAGAGCGCTTAGACAAATCGATAAAAAATGACGATGTATATACGTAAAATACCTCTTCATAGCAATAGACAAGATGAATCTCCAGAAGATTCTTGGTCTGATAAACAAGAGTAAAAAAGAAATGCAAAGGCAATCATATGCTACAGATTAAGAAATCTGTTAGTTTTAGCGCGATTGTTGAATTGTGGATTGTATTATTAAGTAATGCCATCTGTCGATAAGAAACTGACATAAAGACAAAGGCACCAGACCTAAACTAGACTGACGAGCTATAACAATAGCGAAACACATCTGGTTGTAGTTGGTTGTGGTCCAGGCGGCATAGCATACATTTTATTATATTATTGTTTAATCACGTAACATTGCGGTCAATGACAGAAAATTTCAGTATTTGATCTTTCAGCAAGGGATAATTGTATATAAGGGTTTATGATACCTACATATTTTTTTTAAATTTCATTAGATACGCAGATTGTAACGAATCGATCACGCCACAGAATGAAGTAAATTCCTGGATTTAGACAATTCTTGTAAACTTGAACCTAAATCAAAAAGTGAGAAAACCAAACTTGCTCTTGCAAAAGCAATTTGCAAGCTTTACTCTCCAGTGCACACCGTTAGTATTGAATAATAATCTCGTCTTTGTCCACCTGCAGGTCTTTAGGCAATCCAATTAAGAATGAAATGGAAATGCAATATTCATCAGTGAGTCCATTGTGCCGGCAAGTTATGCCGTAGGTATAGAGAGCCGCACATACGGGACATAATCAGGCCAACGTGAGCAGGAAGAATGCATGAGACCAATTGCTGCTTCCTGTGCGTCTGTTCGGCATACTGATTGCGCCTTTTGATTCGGGGACTGGTTTATTTGCATCCTGCAGCTTCCTCTTTTATACTTTCCATAACGTCTTGCGGCGCGTGTTCGTTTATTTTGTTGTCCATATCCGGTCCAATACCGGTGCATGAATTCATTCGTTTTTCGGCAGTAAGTATGTACTCGTATACCCAAAGTTAATAAACTTTAAAAGTATGACCGTTACTTTCTTCAACCTTTCATTTTTATCAACTGCTATGTGCTTTGCAACGAGCTTAAAAAAATACGAAAGGTGCATCATGTATAAATACGACTATCAAACTACCAGTAATAGTTGGAAGTAAAGAATTGCAATTACATGCTTATGCCAGTACTCGTACAGCAATCTAAGACTTTCATTACAGAAAACTCAGTTAAAAAGAATAAGGTTTAAAATATATTTGGCCGATTATAGCGTGGGCGAGTTATATAAGGATTGGACTACATTCTGTCGAGTCTTGATCCACTGAAGGTCCGCCTAATGGTGGTAAAAGTTTTATAGATCCAGTTTCCGAAAATTTTTCAACAAATGTGCTGACTGTGTACCTGTAATTTTATCGCGGATATTCAAAGTCTTTCATCAAAACTAACCATAATCAAAACTTGAATTGTTTCAGATTCTGTTAAACGCACCGTTATTTTTAATTAGAAAATATTTAAAAAAAAATTGTCTATATCTTGAAGACTTATACACATTTGACTCTTTTAAATTTTTATCAAATAATATAATATCAAAATCTGGATTCGGTAATTTCAAACTAAATGATAAATTTCAATCAAAGAAATATGTCTAAAAATTAAACTTCTATTGTGACGTTGTTTCTTCGTTGTTGGTTCTCCAAATGTGTAGCTACTTTAACTTTTTCTTCACGGACTAAAAATTTTACTTTAAAAAATTGTAAATTATTTATATTACTACAGAACTGGAAAGTTCATGGAAAAGTGAAAAAAAGATAAAAAAAATGAGGATGTCATCAACAACATAATGGTAATTTTAAAACAAAATCCTACCTGTTTAAGCGTTTCTCACTAAAAAGCGTTCCATAGCTAAATTAGATTTTTTCCAAGCTTTAAGAACAATCTATCCATAGACTACATCAAGTTTCTAACTTTTTTTCTGCATAAATCGCTACAGAACGATACCTGAACTATAATTTTGCCCAACCCAAAATACAAAATAAAACAGTATAAGGTCTGCCATAATGGACAGAGCTTTGAAGCTGACTGGCCAGGATGAAAAAAAATAGGCTAATAAGGTAAAGACTATTTTGCAGGAAAATTGCTAACCAAACACAATCGGTAACAAGTTATTGAAGTAAAGAACACATTTAACTTATAACGGCATAAAAAGAGAAAATAGCACACCAAATGAAGAAAAAGAATTGTGCCACTAAGAGAACAACACCTGAGACAGATATTACGTAAGCCATTTATATATAAAAAAACTCATCTTGTGCAGAAGAGCGTGATTGATTGATTGATTGAACCAGCGTACGGTAGGCATTCCTGCCGCTCCCGGGTATACCGCCAGGCGGGCCGGCTACGTCTACGCTGGGTTAGGGGTAGCACGCTTGTTGCTAGTGGGTTCCCACGTAGCGCATGTTACAGGAGTTTGGGGATTAGAATGGGGAGGTTTTCAGGGCATCCAACTATCGGATACTTTTTATTAGCCTCCATGTTGGATGGTAACTTAGTTCGGCTATGCATTGTTCTTGTTATTCCTCGGACGAGCTGCTGTCTGAGATTGTATACAGCTTTAAGACTTCCTTATTTATTGTTTTGAAGAAAAATAATTGTGGCACTAAGAGAGCAACACCTAAGGCAGATATTAAGTAAGCCAATTATATAAAAAAACTCATCTTGCGCGTGGTGTATAAAATGTAATGAAACGGATGTGAAAATTCGTATATGACAGACCAATCAAGTCCTGGTAAAGCGCATCTATGCTCACAAAAGAAGTGTAAAATAAGACGATCTGAAACGGACTGGTAAAATATGCTTAAAGAACAGAACGTGGTTTTCAACTTCAAAGAAAGATAATTCACAAAAAAAACTAGACCACACATTGGCAGCAGAAATGATCTATATAAGTAAAAAATAACCAAAAGGGACTTAAGCAAATAATTGACATTAGTGAGTTAAATGTTGCCTGTAAAAATATTTTCGAAAAATCCACTGAGATTAAAGAAGGTTCGTATTTATGTTGAATGTTACGGACACAAAAGTGACATTAAAAACAAACATGTGTTTTTGAGAGATTTTAAAACGGGTAAATAATAATGATTTGTGTGAAATTTTTTGTATTTAAGTTCCATCCCTTAAAATAGCACGAGAAAAGGGGACGAAAGGTGACAATAAAACAAAGAAGGAAATAATGTATAAATAAAATTATACTACATTTAGCACCCCGATATGACTACTCTTCACAGTAACACAATGTGTTTGCTAACATCGTACTTCAATTCCGAAATTCTTTCACCAAAACATTTAAACTTCTGGCAGGAATAATAATACTTACTCCATGTTTAATACGAAAAACGAAAGATGCTCATATACCTACCATGCTTTTCTTTGTTTCTAATCTGCCAGGAAATTTATCTAACGTTATCACTGTTGGCGCTATAAATTTATTTATCTATGTTTGTGATTCATGAGGAAATCCTAGATGTACCTATGTGAAAATCCATGACTTTCAGGCAAAGATAAGAATAAGTGCCTTGTTAAAACGTGAGTCGACCCTCAAATTATTTTGCGACCATCAAGTGAATGAAAATGTAAATACTACATCAGATATGCTAGTTTTCAAATAAGTCACGCTGTCCCAAAAAGTGGAGGTAATTAATATTATTTTGTAGATTAAAAACCAATATAAAAATGGTCATTATTATAAAGGCACATTTTACTTTTTAAAGTACAAAGTTCTTCGCAGGGACAACGATCCATTTGACTCAAATTCCTTTTGTACAATGTATCTACCACGAGACCCAAAAGAACAACCTGGCAGTTCACAATGAAGACCAAGAGGCGGCAAACGCAGCTCTTTCAAAAGACAACTGCGGCAATAGTTATAGGACATGAAACTAATATCGCCAATATCTAATGCTCTGGACAAGTCTTGTGTAAAATGTGCCTAACCTCAAGTCCCTAAGGAAGAATTCTTAGGATGGCTAACTCGCATTTTTAATATTGTATTAAAGTACCCAGACGACATATGGCATCTATTGACACCATCAGTCACTTCACACGATGGCTTTGCTAACACAATGCTATGACGAAATAAAAATGGCTTTGGTATCTTTAAGATCTTTGGCTTAACAAATTCGTGTGAGCAAATTTTCCCTTCCATGAACTTAATGAAAAACAAGCTAAGACAATCAAACTTTATAGTCGAGCCTTATCTTAAAAACTGCTAGTTATGTGCAGGACCTCTAGAGAAATGTAAAGGCATCGTTCGCATTGATTTTTTAATATAATTGTAGTCTTCTACATAATACCACATTCTGTACACAGTAATAATACAAATAATAATGAATAAAGGAGTATTTTATTTAATTAAAGCTTCCTTATCTGGTTAACACTTGAAATAAGATGTAAAAGCAGAAATAAAAATTCGTGGCTCTTTGCTATTCATGAAATAGATCTTTGTATTGCAGCTAGTTCTTGCTGCCACTAGTGTGGATTTATCTGCAACCAAAGCCATKAAGGTGCTCAAAGGTGCACCAGAAGCAGGCAGTCTACACTGCACCATTTTTAAGCACTTTTTAATTTATAACCACATAATTTTCATATAGATTACTAACTTCATCATGAAAGGTAAAAATCACATGGACATTTTCGAAAGATAATAACGAACTAGATAATATGTTTCCGGAAAGACACCAGCAGTTCAACTCTTACCTCTAGGTACACCGGCGACTTGGGGTCGAACGAACTGTTGACCAGGTGCAAGGTGACATTGAAGTGCGGCAGCGAGTGGAGCAGCCTGGCCAACGTGGGGGTGCTGTACGCATCATCCCCCGAGGAGGAGCCCATACCAAATGAGCTCTGGTGGCTGTTGCTCACGTCACGTCATCTTCGTTATCGGCACCCTTCCTCCTCGCTACTTCAGCCACCACCCTCTGCAAAAGGGGAAACACAAAAGATGTAAAGGCTATTCAAAAGGTGTTTCATAACATGGAACATGACGACTTTGATGGCAGAAACAGTGAAAGCGTTTGAATTCTAAAGACGGGGGTTTCTAAGGTAGCGCAGATAAGTTGCAATACAAACTTGTTTCAGTGATAACACACAATTTCAAATCGATTTTGGAGTCTTCTAAGACCGATAAAAGAATGACATTATTACGGTAAGTAATAGTGTAGTGCGTTAACGGCTTAAATGTGGGCACTGACACTGAATGAAAGAATAGCTAATCATATAACACGATTGTAATATGCGGTTTTAGCGTTACATTAAAATGTGTCCGAAGGTTCTAGACCAATCGCAAAGCTAGGAGCCTCGCATTATATCAACGTAGCCATGAATAGCGCGCGGAGTAATAAGTTTGTTTTTGAAAATCGGTGAACAACCGAACAAAGCGACCCAATTGTTATAATGTGTTTTAGAGTGACTGCAGTGAGGTTTAATGTTTCGAATAGTGGTTAATTGAAGCAGTAGTGTTATAGTTTAATGTATGTCGGTGCTTGGAAATAAAGGAAAATAACTAAGAACCCGTACATGTAACAATAATACAGCCTGATAGCTTTCAATCTATTCGAATTACATTTTCAATATTTCATGTCCATGGTACTGATTTACAGTGCGTTCATGAAGTTGGGAATAACGACATTGAAGAAAAACCGTTTGTGAAAGAAAAACCACACACAAGTTGATTTCATTTTTTTCAATCGCACTGCTTTTTATGAATAAGCTACGTTCAATTATTTTTCAGTTAATAAGTCATCGAGTCTTTTTAGATAAAACCACTTTTTTAGAATTGGGTAGAATTGTACTATTTCAAACTTACAAATACCCATTATAGTGGATCCGTGATGCGACTGAGAAACATATTGTTTTATTCAAAATACTCATGCCCTTCATTACATTCGTAAAAAATTTCTACTAATCCGACAAGGTAGATAATGTAGAAATAGACGGCAATACCAGCAAATATTTGTATCAAAATATAGTTTAAAATTTCCTAAGTAAAATGTTCAAAATTCATTTTTCGTAGCAATTAGAATTTCAAAATTGTTTTGAAAGCTATGAGGTCAACAAATCGTCGAGAGCGAAGAACAAATACGTTTTTTCAGTCTCCTCGTTTTGATTTTTATACTATGTAAAATTGTAAAGTGGGGTGCCTGCTGAAGTAAAAAGGATTGTTTTGAGTGATTTAACCCAATCGAAAAGGCTACTATCACTTATGTGATCGAAACGGCAATGCTATACTAGTGCTATCAGAATTTGGAATCATTGTATTCGATATTCGAATATGGAGCAAACATAATATATTCGATAAGAATAAACCTATATTCGCATTCGTTTTATTCGAAAACAAATAAACTAATATTCGTATTCCTTTAATTCTAAAACGAATGAACAAATAATCGTCTTCGTTTTAATTTAAAAACTAAGTAAATAAGTAAAACACTTAAAAGCGAATAAATTTATTCAATCCATTACTATTCATTTCCGAATAAAACGAATACGATTCGTTTAAACGAATACAAACATTTCGTTTTTGCTCAGAATAAAAAGTACTAATATTCGTTACTTCGATCCGAATAAAATCAATACCAATAAATATTCGTTTATTCAACGGATACGAATATTCTATTATTCGTTTCAAAATAAAACGAATATGAATATTCGTTTATTCGTATCGAATATTATCGGGAAAATCTTGACCGAATATTCGCTTTACTGTATTCGAATAACGAATATATTCGATACGAATATACAGCACTAGTTACACAGTTAGATCAAGTTGATAAGGAAAAAGGGATACATTTTGGCATGTTTAGAACATAGATTTAACGTGTATATGAAAGATGTTAATTTTGCTTGTTATACTGTGGAGCCTAAGTTCATGGGTCGTGGCATGCTAGATACTCAAACGCCTACTGGAATGAATTTATTACATAATTTTGTTCATTACCGAAAGAAGATACAACTCGGCGTGGTGATATTACCGACACAAAAAAAAACATTTTTCTTGTCGTTGAAGACTTTCAATTGTATACCTACTACACATTATAATTTATATTTCTTTTCCCTGACTTGTTTATCTTTTAGTAATCAACAAACAGTACGCTATCTATGTAGTTTGCCGATTTGGATTACTGTTAAGTGTTGGGCTGCATTCTTCAATCATGTCATAAATCGGATGACAACGTAATAATTCTGTAATGTGTCATGGAATTTATCTTTTAATTTTTTGTTTCTCCGAAAGTAGGCTTTTTAATTTTAAGTAAAACCTTACATACACTAAAATTAAACAATATTTTTTTAAGTTATGTCCAACAGGTGTGCATTCGTTACAATCAGGTGAATTTTGAAATGATTGTAATGTACAGCCGTAGACTTTGAAAATGAAACGATCTAGAAAAGTTGTGTACGTGAGATAATTTATTTTTTGCTAGTATAACACTATTAGCCGAAAAATTTTGCTGCCTCTAGATGGTGTCATCCTGAGGTGAAAAACATTACCTAGTTTTGCCGCGAACCCAGAATAATTTGATTCTGAACTCAAAAAATCTCACTTCTTAGATCGTTTGGTTTTCAAAGTCCACGGTGGTACCTGTACTGTAGTTTAGGTTTGTAAAAGGTCGGTCGAACCCCATGACGAAATAAATTGTTCCCAAAGCTCGACACTATTTTCCTTCTATTGTGAGATCATTCCCGACTATAAATTCATCTCTATTTCAAGTCGCTATTTCTGAATTAAATGTTTAAATAAAGCTTGTAGGTACTTATTCTATAATCTATATTATAGATTCTATACGTCCGACAAATTCCACTATTATTTTAATGCACAAGTTATTTTGCTATTTTCGCTGTATTCGGTTCTTTTGAGGTTTTATACCTACTCTATCATATGACGCACGTATTAACAGCCTTGGATGTACGGCAGTGCCTTAATACTTCAGAAATTCAGAACGAAATATCAAACAAACCAGGTMGTTTTCAACATTTCGTTCTTTTGTTTGTATATACTGTTTTGGATCAATAGCTTCAAATTGCGTTACATCCAACGGATTTGGATAAAACCAAAACTGTTTACAATAATCATTTGCGCACCTTGTTCTATTCTGACGTTACATTTATTTGTGTTACGTTTTCATATCAGTTTAGATGTTAGCAGATGTTCCAAGACGTCAGATGAGCTTGTATTACTATACTAGTCAATTTTATTGTTCTTTACTGATATGGATAGGTCTAGAATATTAAGATCAGTGTTCTTTTTGATTTTTTGTTTATTGACTTTAAGAACTTTTGCTATTACACCCAACAGCCTGATGTCAGTTCCTGTCCATCTATATACCTGTAAATTACATATTTATTCTATTATAAGAAGTTCTTCATAATTTCGTTTTTAGTCAGCAGATTGATCGTTGCGCTACCCAAGACTCCTGAAATAGTGACAAGATGGAACTCGTTTCTCAAATTTTAAGCGCAAAAGTAAAACTGCCTTCTCTATTTCAACGCCTCAGTATGAAATATTTCAGAGAAACTGAGCTGAAATATTTGAAGGAATATTGTAAGGTTCTCAAACCTCTAGCATCAACTCTAGATCTTCTTCAAGGTCAGAAATGTGTTCATTATGGATTCATTCTTCCAAGTCTGCTGTCCCTGAGGAATAAATGGGAGAACTTGAAAATCAAGAATTTAGTTGCGGTGGTGAACTTATTCTAACAATTTGATTAGAAAGTAGATTTTCCGACATACTCAACCTGTTTTCGTAAGAGCCCGTTGAATCCGCAATTGTGCATCCCAAATTTAAATTGCGTTGTGTAATGCTACGAAAAATCTCGACCTCACTGTGGATGCGATGAAGAAGATTGTGAAAGCTGCTGCCGAAACACTTA
Source organism: Rhyzopertha dominica (assembly GCA_025024175.1). Taxonomy (NCBI): domain Eukaryota; kingdom Metazoa; phylum Arthropoda; class Insecta; order Coleoptera; family Bostrichidae; genus Rhyzopertha; species Rhyzopertha dominica. Next base: position 18,992,693 of record QCXZ01000053.1, on the reverse strand, counting down.
TTGGCCTTGGTGGTGGCAGTGGCGAAGTCTCGGATAATAGTTCAAGTGACACAACTGATGGATTTTTTATTTCTATGAATTGCCACAAGACCCGTCCCAAAAAGTCGCACAATCCATGAAGGAACATGAAAAAGTTAAAATAGCCAAAATAAAAATTGAGCTGGACTTATGAAGTTTGTTGATGACCAAAGAAGTAGCTTGAGTGTACTCAATGATTATCCCATAAGTGTTAGGGCGATATAATATCATTTGCACTCGTGGAACGCCTATGTTCTTTCGCCACAATTGTGAATAGTCCACGGCGCAATGCTCTAACGGACGAAAAGTTCGAGAACTGGTGATCATGAAAGCAAACAAAGTCAAACAATAATTTGTTATTTACTCATTTACTCTTACTACTAACTTTTACGTACGTATTATTATATATTCGTAATGAATATTTCATTAAATCGCCTACTTTTAATTAGCTTTGCCTAAATTTTTGAAATTTTCAAATGTATACTTTGTCTTGTTTTGTGACATGTACTTTAGAAATACGGTTATTAAGTACTGTATACTGCACTCAAAGTACTTTGCAGTTAGTATAGTACTTTATACTTTGTACTCCTTCAGTAATTATACCAAGTACTTTGTACTCGGTACTCGAGTACATTTTCACCTGTACGTGGCCCAGCTCTGAGTAGAGAACATCATCTGCATGACACTTTTGGATTCTCCGCATCTACTTCTTCTAGAACCCGTAATTTTAAGCTGCCTTAATTTCATAGGGCCTACATATTTCCTGCAATCACGATTTGAATTTGATGCCTACATCGAAACCTTTTTATCAAGGAGGTTGAGACACCGCACTAGATAACATTCAAATCATATTTGACCCTTGCGTAAAGTGCCGTCAGCACATAACTACTATTACGCACTGTAAACTCGGTCATCTTGAATGCGACCTAATTAAGATATTGGTTATTTTAATTCAATCAGGTTGAGAAACGAATACGAAGTTCCTCAAGATTTACTGTACGAACAAACATTGCACAATCCTAGCAATTTATTAAAACGCATTTGCTACATTATTCAGATAAACTTGAATGAAATATGTATTTCGAAATGTACCTTGTAGACGGCTCAGTTATTTAGAATTGCTCAATGCACCATACGCTGCTTATGGAAAAGAGATGATAACGAATGCGTATGGAGGAATATAAAATTTAATGGCCGATTAAATTTTTATCTCTCATCACTTAGAACTGAACGATAAAAATAGAGGATCAATGAAAATAGCAGGCACGAATCCCTGTATTCTGTTTATAATGAAAATACGAATGGCAAGAAAACTCGATATTGCATTCTATTTATGAACAACAAAGTTGTTCCAGACTTTGCTTTCTTGGTACATAATAACTTGTAATAAATACGTTCGTACTAAACAATTTCCTTCATAATCATACCAACATATTCGAAGTTTTCAAACCAGTACTCATAACAATATCTTTGGTTGGTACTTAGTTACCAACTTCAATATAAAGAAAGACAAGTGAATATTTGGAATAGATGCTTTGACACAAAATAACTGTATGCATCCTCTAAGCAGAAGTTCATAAATTTTAATCAATTCAACACGGGGCAGCGTAATTTCTTCATAGACAATTTCGATAATGCACGAACAGGAAAGCTTCAGCTTTCAATAAATCACTTGCTTGTAATTACAAAATGTAGCCAGTCAACAGAGGTTAAATGGCTTCAAACGAGCGTTGAATGAGGTAACATCACACGATGTTTGGATTCCAGCCTAGATTTATACTCGTTTAACACGATACAATTTCTTAACTGGATTAAATTGATTGCGTTAATGAAGTGCTCGTTGTAATTGTTACAGCTTTCGGAAATAATGCATTTAAACAGCAACTATAAATAAACTAATAGAGTTATATAGTTAGAAGCATTGGAAAGCAGGCAGTAATGAAGTTGAATCGTATTTAGGTTGAAAATGAAATTTCTAAATTTAACAAATTTCTGTAGAAGTTTCTTATGTATGTTTATATTCGATTTACATTGGTTCAAATAAAACCTGATGTAATAGTCAAAATAACAAAATCCGCCTTCAAGTATAGTAGGGACTAGAAGGTTGGGATCCTGGAGAAAAAGAAAGAATCTACTCGAGATAAAAACTGAAAGGGAACCACCCATTTTCACAAAACAGCCCACTCAAAATTACCCTAAGGTATTTTTCAAACAAATGTACTAAATATTTTTGGCTAAAGCTCTGGGAACGATGAATGCAATTTAAATCCTGGTAAATAGCTGTTAGACCAAAAGAGAATCAAATTTGGAGATACAATGTCGGAAGACAAAATTTAAATCGGTGCTTAAGTAAGCTGACAGTATGAATTAGAAACCTGAATTAAAGCCCCACCTCTAAAACGATATATATCCTTAAATTTGATTTTAGTCACTGTTCCACTTAGTTTGCATACAAATAAGATTATTTTTTATCATATCGATGCAGTAACTACTGAGTAATGCTGTTTTGTATGAAATAATTGGTATTGTGTCTATTGTTATCTCGTATGGATATTTTCTCTTTCCAGGATCCCAGCCTTAAATGTTTTGTGCAAATGTACTACATAATTCGACTCGATTGACAAATGTTTTGTTGTGATGCATACCTGTATACTGAGCTATTCCACTTGTACATATAGTAAAGCAGACTATTTATAAAAATAATTCATTCTAATTTTTACTATTACATATTTAGGACTCAAA